>MU223392.1:392991-422346 GCA_018584345.1 Thuja plicata
GGAATTGTAAAGAGGTAAGACCTTTCAATGGTTACTGTTATTCATGCAATAAATTTGGTCATAGAGCTATGAATTGTAAAACAAGTCAGAAAAACAAGAATCAGAATAATCAAAGAAATCAGAATCAACAAAGACAAAGAAGTTATCCTCAGCAAAATGTTAGAAGCCCTCAGAACATTACATGTCAGATGTGTAATTACAATGGACATACATCCAAGAAGTACATCACGATGAATAACAACATCAGACCTCCTATCATTTGTCATTCATGTGGAAAGGTTGGACACATCTCAAAGTCTTGCAGATCAAAAACAAAAGGACAAGAGAATCCTAAGAAGTCTTTGTTTGAAGAATCAGGAGAAGTTAAGTTTGTGGAAGCTAAAGCTAAATCAGATAAAATATGGGTCGAAGTAAAGAAGGACAAGGAAGAGAACAAGGTAGCCGATGCATCCTCAGTGGATGCACCTTCTACTTCTGAATAGTTGACCCTCATGGTCTTAGGGGGAGTTATTCTAGCTCTGAACCCCTGCGTGGCTGGTATACTCACCTCCGAGTATGCGCCTTGGATTACAATTGTTTGGTGACATTGTGATGTAGTATGCAAGAGACCACGGTCTAAATTGTTGTCAGGAACAAGAATGAAAGTTACAGTTGCTTTCTATGTCTACGCGGCAAGTATTAATGGCGAAAATTTATTGTATAATCACCAAGTCCTCACTTGTAGTTAGAATAAATTATTGGAGATCATAGAAGCCCTAGCAGTTGTATTATTAATGCATTATAGTTGTTCTCATCAGCAAAGAAAGGAGATTGATAATTTTCATTTGTTAAGCAAAGTAATTCGAGTTTGAAACAAAGCCCAAGCGCGAACACGTCGTTTCAGAAATTAGTTGAAAAATTACTTAACAATCGAGTAAGTGGCTAGATAATCAAAGGAGAACTTGCAGTCAAGTAGCAAAGCGTCACAATTACATTCTTCAGTAGAGATTGTTATCAAGAAAATCTTTGAAACATCTCGGAAGTGATTTATCAGTATGCTTCAGCGTGTGAATTTCATGAAGCAAAATCTTGTTGAGCAGTGTTCTATGTGAGAGTATCAGTATAGCCATTGGAGATTTTGTTTTGGAGCCGACATGATGTTATCCTTGGAAGCACATATATTAGTATAGCCATTGGAGATTTGTTTTGGAGCTGACCTGATGTTATCCTTGGAAGTACATACTTATTGTTGATCATACAAAGAGAATTCATATAAGAGCAGAATTGATTGAAGATACAATTTGAAATATCATGTGAAGAAGCAGATAAAACTATTATGACAGGTCAACAGGATTATGTGCCCATGGCCAAGGACATGGAGGATACATTCGTGATTGATAATGTTGAAGTATCAATGGCAGTAATGGATATTAATATAGACAATCTTGAAGAAAAATTTGTGAGTACTCAAGAAGCTGAGATTCTTTATATCAGTAAGAATATATATTGATTTAATATATCACAGAAAAGGAAGCAGAAAAAGAGAAGACTAAAGTGATGGACAATTCATCATCATTGTTGTAAAGTTTGACACCCATAACAGACTTAGACTCATGGGGATTAAATAAGTAATTGGGAGTATATAATCAGAGGAAGTCATCAAAACATATCACATATTGCAGAAGAGAAGTATATGAAGAAGAGGCTCAGTGAATTGGTTAGCAACTCTACACTTGATCTTAGTTCACTCATGATTGGTCAAACATCCTTGAAAGAGCTTGCAACAAAAAGATTATTTCTGACTGTATGAATCAGGAAATATCCAGGAGGCAGAAGCTATGATAGAGAAGATAAAGAAATCAGTAGAAGATCCCACCACAGATATTGACATATGCAGCAATGTGTAACAAGGACAAATAGATAGAAAAGGCAGACAGACACATACAGAGATCAGCACTTCAACGCACGTGTTAGAGATCACACCAGAGCATGCGTTCTTAGGTATATACTCTATGGTGTATATACATTCTATATCCAGATGTGTATAGTATAGAACATTAGTACAGAAAAGATACAGACTGATCAGTGAACCAGCAGTACAGGAAACAGAACATGGAAGCCGACTACAGTTTTGGCCAGCATGAATGATTTTGTAATGTAATGGCTAAGCGCCTATGGTTATAAGTTTGTAATAAATTAATGTATAGAATATGGAGTATTTCATATGATCAAGGTCCTTTCACAGACTTGGAGAAAATGGAGAAGCTACAATATGCATTATGCGCCCATCTACAGATTGTTAATTCATTGATTGCATTTTGGGAGAAAGAGATCCAGAAGTTGCAGATTGCATATCCTGATTTGTATGCTGTGTAAGTACATAGAAGTGTTTTTTGAGCACCTTTTTCATTAATGTCAAAGGGGGAGTATTGGATGAATAATATGGAGTCTGGTATATGATAAAAGGGAGATATAAGATAGAGAGTTTTTGTATAAAAGTTCAAATAGTAACTTCACCATATTCCTTTGTTGCCATTAATGACAAAGGGGAGATTGTTGGAAATTTGACTATACTGAATTATATGAATTTATTTAGTGTTTTCATTATGGCATTAAAGTCATATGAATTTTTGGATTCAGCACACATTATCAGAAGATCAGAAATTGGCTAAGTACAGAAAACAGGATAGAGCAAGGAACAGACTGTTATAGTTTTGATTAGCGTGTGTTCATATATCATCCAAATGATATGTACCTTTGAAGATAAGCTTATGATTATGTTTACATACTAATTATAAGCTAGCATGATCAGATCTGCAAGTATGAAGAAGATATAGCCAGTTGAAGAGGTACAGCTAGTGAATGACAGAACAGGACAGAGATATTGGAAAGAGCCGATAGAGATTGTTTTGGCATGGAATTTTCACTCATCCTTAGGACTTGCGCCTTTGGATTAGTGATTTTTCATGACCTAAAAAACTATTTTTAAAAGCGCATGACTTGATTCATCCAGGATAATTAGTTAGAGCTATTTTGGTGAAGTGAACTGTGTGAAAAGACGTGTCTGTTCGGTTTGAGTAAAGCAGTTATAATTTATGTTAAGCTGACTTAATGAGGGGTTGCATAGTTATTTAAGTGATCAATATAGATGTTAAAAGGTTTCCTAAATCTGACATGTTCATTCCCTTTGAGGAAGTACTTATAGAAGGTCATTTGTGATGGGAAAAGTTGTGGAAGCCAGAGATAAGAAAAGCAGAGCAAAGTGTAAAAGCGGCAGAGATATATCTATCATATGTTGATGATATAGATATTGAAGTAGAAGCTTTTAGAGTGAAGATAAATTTTTTTTAGTGATTTACAAGAGGTTAAATCATCAGCACACAAAAGGAACTAATCAGACAAGCAATGTCATAGCAGTAGTTCATCTTGCATATACAGTGTGTATCAAATATCCAGAAGGTTGTAGCCTTCACCATTTGGATAGTGAGTCCACCACCCCTAACAGGGTTATTGTAAAAGACTCCTAACAGGGTTCAACCCTTAACAAGGTCATTGTACTTCATGTATTGTAAAGACAACTCCTAATGGGGTTAAGGATCTTCTAACAAGGATCATAAGACACTAGTACAGAATATTTGTGGTTACTAATTCCAACCGGGGTTTTCACCTACATTGGGTTTCCCTGTAATCATATATGGTGTTATGTGTTGTGTATATATATCTTAATTGCATTGATATTCAAGTTCAGTACATAATCATTAAGTAAAGATTCAGATAAGAAGAAAAATTATTAATTCATAGATCACTGATTCACCCCCCCCCCCCCCCCCCTCTTAGTGATCCTAATCCTAATAAATGTTTGGTCAGATTAAATTTTTTTTGGGATTGAAAATTTTACAACAAACTACAGGTATATACATCACTCAAACAAAATACATCAAGGAAGTACTGAAGACATTCAGAATGGAGGAATCTAAACCAGTCAGAACACCTATGGTGACAGGATGCAAACTGACAAAAGAGGACAATATACCTGAGGTAAAACAAACCTTATACAGATCTATGATTGGTAAATTGATGTATGTTGTACACTCAAGACTTGGCATTGCACATGTTGTTGGAATAGTTGCAAGATTTTTTGCTAACCCCAGAGAGTCACATATGACAGTTGTTAAAAGAATTTTTAGATATTTGAAGAATACTAAGGATTATGGACTTGGGTATAAAAGAGAAGAAAAAATTGAATTGAAAGTCTATACATATGTTGATTGGGCTGGAAATATAGATGACAGAAAAAGCACAACTGGTGGAGCATTCTTTATTGGAGAAAAACTAGTTACTTGGATTAGCAAGCAGCAAGGTTGCATATCACAGTCAATTGCAGAAGCAGGGTATGTTGTTTTTTCTGCAAATTGTTCTAACATGGCATGGATAAAAAAAATTATTGAAAGGAATGAATGAAGAGATCACTGACCCAATGATGATTTATTGTGATAACACAAGTGCTATTAATATTTCAAAGAACCCTACGATGCATGCAAAGACAAAGCACATTTCTATAAAATATCACTACTTGAGGGAATAAGTACAAGACAAACAAGCAATACTGGAATATGTACAATCAAAAGAACATCTTACAGACATATTCACAAAACCCTTACTGAAGGATACATTTGAGTACTTGAAAGATAGACTAGGGGCCCGTCCCTTGTCTATTGATAACTAAGATGATTAGGAGGTTGCATCAACCTACATGAAATCATAATATCAATTGTGTTGATGCAAAAGTTGAACTAGATCAAAATAGAGATATCAGTAGACAGCAAGGTACTTACTACACCAAAAATCAGAGATATTTCATTTGGCTACTGAAGAGCTGCATATTTATTTTTGGCATTGTTCTCAAAGGGAGAGAGTTTTCATGAAATATAGAAGGGAGATATCTATCCACTAAAGGGAGAAAAGAGAAAGGGAGAGACATATTTAATCTACAGAGAGATTCAAGAGCTGAAAAGTTAAAACTACAGGGAGAGTTTGCATATTTTCATATTTTTTATAATGACACAGATTATATTCAAGCTAGCAAGAGCTACTAAATTATTACAGTTGTAGAACAAAAGTTTGGTATTTGTTGTATGGCATTTTATATTTCATATTTTGTTGCCATAAATTCCAAAGGGAGAGATTGATGAACTATAACTATTTATATGTTTGAAGGAATTTGTTGATATTCAACCGAGTTGCAGAAGTGATGATAAACATTATCAGTTAATGTATTGTCATTAATGTCAACTTATTTGAGTGTTATTATGGTGGAAAACATTTGTTATGTATTAAATATTTGGAACAAACAATATTTTTGTGGTCGATAATTGAATAGTTTTATATACACCGAGTGACAGAGAACGCTGAGTAAAATCCAGTGTATACCGAGTGACAGTATTAACCGAGCAAGGGTTTGCCGACATAATTATTGATTAAAGCAATTTAATTATAACTGAGGTCGACTTGGATGTTTAGCTGGAAATTGATGATTTCAAGGTAAAAGATAAAGTTTTTTATTTGATCAAACGGTTATTAAAATTCAATGAAGATCGGATGACAGAGATTGAAACGTATTTTTAACACAACTGTCAAAGATGGATCAAGCGGGAAAATGAATGATGGAGATTAAGTGGCAAGATTTGAAGGATGAAAATTAAATGATACATGATGTCTATATAAGAGACAAGAGATTCATTTGTGAATCAAGTATGTACACAACTGCTGAAGCATACATGCAAATTTATGCATGACTGATCAAACTGGTTAAAGATAAAACCGAGTGTAATTCTACAGACATCACCGAGCACAGAGAAAACAAGAGCATAACTGAGCATAACAAAGATGAAGAATGAGATGAACTGAAGTGAAAAAATTGATCAAAGGTATTATGTACTTAGAAAATATCTGAATATCTGCAAATCAGAGTTTTATTTGAATCAGATCATTACTGTATCAGTTTAACCATTGTTACAAATAAATCTCTTAACTGAGTAGGACAGTGAGTCCTTATTAAAAAATTCAGAGAATTTTGATTTTTTTCTTGTTGACCCCATAGTTAGTGCATGGTCAAGCTAGTTTTAAATCCTCTAACAAGGTCACATTTAACAGTGTGCATTGTAACCTTTAACAGGGTTGGCTCCTCACCGAGCTCACTTCAGAAGAGTGAAAATATTTTGGGTTACCAATCCCAAGTGGTTTTTCCCTTTGCAAGGTTTCCACAATAAAAATATATGTGTCAATGTGCATGAATGTTGTGGATTGTTATTTTACGTTACACTTTATTTTAATGACCTAGATCGTTAAACACAGTATTAGTTTACTGATACTCGGTAAACACTATTGATGCAAGTTTAAGTTTACAGAATACATTTTCACCGAGTTGAATTATATGATTGAATTTGTTTAGATATACATATGGAGAAATTTGGGGCTGTAGGATAGTTTTTGAGGAAACTGATTCTAACTGATTAACACCCCCCCCCCCTCTCTCAGTTATTCTAACAACAAGAACAAACTAAAAGGAAATACTTTTGGTTGATACAAGATTTCCAAGAATCCAAGATGTTCCTGCATCAAACGCTCGAAGTTATTGAAAAGTGAGCCTCTCACTTTGATGCTAGAGGAAAACCAAGATGGTCTACATCAGCCTAAGAAATCCATGAAAAATATTCAATTGGTATATCCTTCCACTTGACAAGATATTATTTATATTGCTTACCTATAGTTCTTCTACCAATTCTACTATCCAAAATATCTTCAATCTCATCCAACTACTTCTCAGGATACTACTGCTCCACTTCAGAACCATTGTCTTCACTGAAATCTGCTTCATGATACTCGTATAGATCTACAACATTGAATATAGGTGATATATCCATGTCATTTGGAAAATCCACCTCATATGCATTCCCTGAATCAAATTTACTCAAGATCTTACAAGGTCCAAATTTCCTCATTTTCATCTTACTATATGTTCCAACTGGAAATCTCCCTTTTCTTAAATATACCATCACCTCATATTCAACTAAAAAATCCCTATGTCTCCTCTCCTTATACTACTGATTCCTATCCTCTAAATGTTGTCTAACCTGGTCATGCAATGACTTCATGTGATCTGAAAATATCTCTACTTATTCACTCCTTTTAGCTTCATGAATGGTTTCCCTCAACTCTGATACTCCCTTAGGATTCATCCCTATGATGATCTCAAATGGTGTCTTCTGTGTACTACTATTCACTAATTTTTTATATGCAAACTCCTCTTGTGCAAGGAATAAATCTCATCTTGTATTGAAACCCTTAAGCCATTAAGATACCTTGAAACCTTTCAACATCATCCTTGGTATGACCAGATCTGATGTCCAGCTTGTAAAATTATTTGGTATACTCCTTCATGGTAGATTCTTTTTTCTTGAGGTTCTGCAACTTCCTAAGTTCAAACTCACTTGGTAATTGGTGCAGGAGCACCTAGGCAAAATCCCAATGTTTAGTCCAATTTTGGCTTGGAACTGAATCTAGCCAAGTCAGTGAATTTACTTTTGACCTTAGAAGATCTTGCAAGGTGTGTGACTAGATGGATTAGTAGTTAGTACTAAATCCAATCTAGTTTAGGTTTCTTTGATTTCTAAGAAGTTAGTCCTAAGTATAGGCCTAAAGTGGGTTTATGGTCTCAAGGTGTCCTAGACCTAAGAAAGGTGTGAAAAGTTCCTAAAAAGGCCTTAATGATGTTAATTCATCAAATGATATGGGTTAGAGGTCATGGAAGTTAGTTTGCATCATTAATGCAAAAGATGTTAAAATGTTGTCATGACAACATTTGCAATTTTGCAAATATTACATGCAACAACAGCAACTTTGTATTCCCTTCAAATTAGGAATGAGAATTGAATGAAAGTGTCCTAGAAACATGGAGGAGGCATCTTAATATACCTTTTGGCTCATTTCCCAAGGTTGAGTGGTGATATAACAAGTTTCTGAAAGTGAATGAAAGCAAGTGTTCTAGTTTTCTGATACAGTCAACTTGTTTGGATGGTAATAGTGTATTAATGGATTGAGAAGTTTGATACAATGTTGGATCCATGTAGTAGGAGTAGATAGAAGAATTTTTCATTGATTAAGAAAGTTTTTTAGAGTTGATTAGCTAGGCTTAGTAAATTGTTTAGGATTTAGTGTGTTTGTTGGTACAGTTTAGGTAGTTTTTAGTTTCATGGCTCCCCCATAGAATTCAAATGTGGTAAACTTCAAAGAGTGGATGATTATGGTAGGGGAGCCTCTGTACAATTTATATATTCAATTAGGAGGCTTGGAGAACTGATTTTCTATTTTTAAAGTCATGCCCTAGGCGAGCAATGGTTGTCTGGTTAGGTGCATGACAGAGCTAAGAGTGAATGCAGAAGCAAGGTTGTGTGTGAGTGTTATGAACCAAGTGTGGTTTTAGAAGCATTAGGGTCCTATAGATCCCTAGTTGTGAGATAAGAGCTTTTCCAATCCATTTGGATAGATTTCTAGGTAGAAATCAGTAGACTACTTGTGAAGAGCCAAAATAGCCCTATTTGCCCTACATTTTAGGACACTGGTGTACGGATGACTAGGGAGCCCACGACCTTGAAAATATTTTAGGTCTTCAAAAAGGGTATCAAGATCCTTGGTTTTTTTTGGGTTGTTTGCAATTTTTGAGAAAGAATCCAGAAAAACCCTCTGGATAGGGCTAATTGGTCAATTAGGCCTAATAGGATCCTATAGAGAGTTAATTTGGAACTTAATTGATTAGTGATTGAAGACCCATTCCAATGGAGTTGGAAGGATGCAAAATGATTTTTTTAATGGTGGATATGACCCTTGCAGCATTGGTGAAGTTGGTTGGTATGAAGGATTTGTGCCTAGAATCCTTCAAGCTAGAGTGAAGCATTAAGACAAAACTATCGGTAGTTGTCCTTCAAGGTTAAACACAAGAAGACTAACTCTCGGAGTGGAGTTAGGGTAGTCTTAGGCTTGGATAATTGATACTATTTTGGTCCTAGGAGAGAGATTGGGATCGTAGAAGATTGGGACAAGTGAAGTCCTTAGTAAGCTTGTGTGAGTACACCTTGGATCACTTCCATCAGATTGGTATTAGAGCTTGTTTGATCAAGCTTGTGGTTAATTTTCCAACTAGCAGAGTCAGTAGGAGAGTCTACAATGGTGACCAATGTGGAATTGGCTAAGAAGGTAGATGAGGAAGAAGTGGAGAATAGGATGCTTAGAGACAGATTGGCTCAATTAGAGAAAAAGGTAGATGAAGTTAATGTGAAAGCGGAAGAAGTGAAGGATAAGGTTGAAGGGAAAGCAAAGGAGATTTCCATAGATGATGAAGTACCTGAAAATGACCCTGTCCTTAATGAGAAACCATTCTTGAAATATTTAAAGGCTATGAGTGGTAAAGCACTAGAAGGAGTTCCTATCTTTACTGGAAATATGGAACTAGAGAAAGTCCAAGAGTGGATAGAAGGACTAGAAAACCATTTTGAGTGTGATGGCATCACTGAGGCTCAAAAGGTGAAAGTTGCTAAAGCTAGACTAAGAGGGTCTGCACTCACTTCATGGAAATTCATCCAAGATGAGAGGGAGAAGGAAGGAAAGAATATGATTGCCACATGGAGAGCTATGGTTGCAAAGATCAGAGATGCTTATATCCCTAAGGATTATGAAATCCAACTACATAAAAGAAGACAAGGTTTAAGACAGAAGGACCTAGATGTAAACTCCTATACTGAATAATTTCAGAGGCTTTGCATGAGGTCTAGAGTTGCAGAGGATGAGAAAGTGAAGGTAGAAAGATACCTTAATGGACTTAAGTGGACCATACAAGATGAGATTAGTCTTTTGACTCCAGACACCATTCAGAAGTACCACCAAATTTCTATCAAGGTTGAAGAGAAGCTAAGAAAGAAACAAGACTCTAGCACTACCAGAGGAAGAGGTAGAGGAAGAGACAATAGAGGACAAAGAGGTGGATATGGTGGAAGAAGTTCTGAACCAAAGATTCAAGGAGAGACTAAGCTTACTGAGAAGCAAGAAGGAAACTCCAATAGAGGGCGTTCAAATAGAGGAAGGAACTCTTACAATAGAGGAAGAGGAAGTAGTCAAGGAAGAGGTAACTTTTTTGCCACTATGAAGTGTTATCACTGCAATCAGATGGGACATCCTGCATATAGGTGTCCAGAGAAAGGAAACACTTCCCAAGGAAGTGATAAAAGGTTAAATTATGTTCAAGATGACACCAGTGGTGGAGGTAAACACCCTGGAGTACCCTTAGAGTCAGAGGAAGGTGAAAAATTAATGATGAGGAGAGCTATGATTAAGGAGCTAGTGAAAGAAGAGCCTAGTCAGAGGAGATCACTATTTAGAGTGAAGTGCAAAATTATGGGAAAGGTTTGTATAGTCATCATAGAATCAAGGTCTACTGAAAACATAGTGTCAGAGGAGGCAGTCAGCAAGTTGAAAATGAAAAGGATACCCCACACCAATCCTTATAAAGTCACTTGGTTAAACAAAGGACAACGTGTCCTTATCAATGAACAAGCTTGGGTGGAGTTTTCAATTGGGAGGTATAAAGAAAAATTATTATGTGATGTGTTTCCTATGGACGGATGTCACCTACTCCTAGGTAGACCATGGAAATTTAACCGATGGGTCATGCATGATGGAGAAAAGAACTCATATTCTTTCAAGAAAGACAAAGTGACATTCAAAATACAGTCACTATTGGAGGATGGAGAAATGAAATCATTTGGCCCCAATGTTCACAGGGTTAGTGAGAAAGATTTCTTAGAAGCCTTAGAAGAAGGAGAAGGAGTTGGTTTTGCACTTGTGTTGAGACCAAAAGAAGAAGTTGCAGACAAGACAGTCAAGAAGACAAAATTGCCAAAGGAAGTGGAGGAGATGCTACAGGAGTATGAAGGCATTGTTAGTGATGGAAAACCATCATCCCTACCCCCTAAGAGGATTGTAAGCGACCACATAGACTTCATTCTAGGAGCTACCCTTCCCAATAAGGCTGCATATAAAATGAATCCTCAAAAAAATGAGGAAATAGCTAGACATATCCAAGAACTCCTAAGACAAGGTCTTATTAGGAAAAGAATTATCCCTTGTGTCATACCCATTGTCTTAGCCCCTAAAAAGGGAGGAACTTGGAGGCTATGTACTGACTCCATAGAAATAAATAGAAAAACCATTAGGTATAGGTTCCCTATCCCTAGGATAGAAGACCTAATGGACTGTTTAGGTGAAGCCAAATTTTTCACAAAGATTGAATTGAAGAGTGGATACCACCAAATCAGAGTCAATGAGGGAGATGAATGGAAAACAGCCTTCAAGACCACAGAAGGAATTTATGAGTGGCTTGTAATGCCATTTGGGTTATCCAATGCCCCATCCACATTTATGAGGCTCATGAATGAAGTTATTAAGGACTACATAGGCAAATTTTTGGTAGTGTACTTGGATGATATACTCATCTATAGCAAGACAAGAGAAGAACACCTCAGACATCTGCAAATAGTCTTCAAGAAGTTGCATGAAGAGAAGTTGATGATCAACTTGGAGAAATGTGAATTCATGAAATAAGAGCTAGTGTACCTTGGGTTTGTACTATCTCAAGGAAATCTAAAGATGGATCCTAGTAAGGTGGAAGCCATTATCAACTTGCCTACTCCAAGGACAGCAATTGAGGTAAGAATTTTTCATGGCTTAGCATAGTACTATAGGAAGTTTATAAATAAATTTAGTGCAATTTGTGCTCCTATGCTTGATACTATCAAGGGTGGGATGAAAACTAAATTTGTATGGAATGAACAAGCTAACCATGGGTTTGAGTTGTTAAAGAATAATATTGCTACCCAACCAATCCTGACTTTTCCAATCTTTGAGAAGTTATTCACAGTGGAATGTGATGCTAGCAATGTAGCTATTGGTGTTGTCTTGAGACAAGAGGGAAGACCAGTGGCTTTCCACTCTGAGAAACTAAGTGAAGCCAAGAAGAAGTACTCTTATTATGACCTAGAGATGTATGCTCTGGTCCAAGCACTAAGAAAAAGGAGGCACTACTTGCTTCCAAAGGATTTTATAGTGTTTTCAGACAACAAGCACTGAGTTTCTTGAACTCACAAGATAAACTCAGTCACAAGCATATGCAGTGGGTTGAATACCTGCAAGCATACACCTTCAACATCAAGCATAAGAAGGGATTTTAGAATAAGGTAGCAGATGCCCTAATTAGAAGAGCCTTGACAGTATAGGAGATACATTTTCAGAGCAGGGGAATAGAGAGCTTCAAAGATCTATATGCAGAAGATGGAGACTTTGCAAACATCTACAAGGTATGTCAAGAATACAAGAATCACCTTCAGAGTCAATTCTCTGAATATACTTTGCAGAGTGATAATTTTTTAAAGGAAGTCAATTGTGTATTCTTAGAGGTTCTATAAGAGAAAATTTGATTCAAGAGAAGCACAATGGTGCACTTAGTGGACATTTTGGTGTCAATACGACCCAAGAATTAGTTTAGAGATTCTATTTTTGGCCCAAGATGAATTTGGACATTAAGAAGTATTTAGAAAGTTGTGTTATCTGTCAAAAGGAAAAAAGGTACATCTTCTAATGCAGGCCTTTACCAGCCTCTCTCTATTCCAACCAGACCATGGGAATGTTTGAGCGTGGATTTTGTAGTGGGATTGCCCAAGACAAAGTAGGGGATGGATAGCATTTATGTTATTATGGTTAGATTCAGTAAGATGGCATACTTTGTACCCTACAATACAATCCATGATGCCAATCAAATAGCTCACCTATTCTTCTAGGAGGTAGTCAGAATACATGGTTTACCATTGAGCATAGTATCAGATAGAGATACCAAATTCATGAGTCATTTTTGGAAGACTCTATGGAAAAATCTATGGACCAACTTATATGTTGGATCTGCATACCATCCTCAGATTGATGGCAAAAATGAGGTAGTCAATAGGATTCTTGGTAACCTCCTAAGATGGTTAACTAAGGAGTATGGTCAAGTTTGGGACCAACTCATTGGGCAAGCAGAGTATGCTTATAATGACACAGTGAATAGGACTACTAGTAAGAGTCCTTTTGAGATAGTCTATGACCTTCACCCAAGAGGCATATTTCAGCTTAGAGATCTGAAGGATGGAGCCAAGGGAAGTGGCTATGCAGATGACTTTGCACATTCTATGCAAGAAGTACATGAAATAGTGAGGAAGACACTCATTGATAATACAGAGATAACAAAGAGCAAAGTGGATGAGAGAGAGAAAAAAAAAAAATGTTCAATTCCAAGTTGGGGATTTGGTGATGATCCATCTCAACAAGGCAAGGCTACAGAAAGGAGTTCCACATAAGCTTCAAATGAGAATAATTGGCCCATGTACCATACTGGCCAAATATGGCACAAATACATACAAGGTGGAGTTACCCGAGGACAATGGTTTGTCTCCCATATTTAATGTAGTAGACTTAGTCTTGTACAAAGGCCCAATCCCATATCCAGATCAGAGTTTGACTGAAGTCATACAGGAGGTGGAGGAACTCAATTTACCATCTGCACCAATCAAGAAGGCAGAACACATACTGGATTCCAGAGTCTACAAGAAGACAAGAAAGAAGGAATACAAGGAACACTTGGTGAAGTGGCATGGACAAACGGATGCAGATGCATCTTGGGTAAAGGAGACAGAGTTCAAAAATTTGGGCATTGATCCCAACTTACTCAATACAAGGGTGGATTGAAGTCTTTTCATTTGGGAAGGATGGTGCAGGAGCACCTAAGGCAAACTCCCAATGTTTAGTCCAATTTTGGCTTGTAACTGACTCTAGCCAAGTCAGTGACTTTACTTTTGACCTTATAAGGTCTTTCAATGTGTGTGACTAGATGGATTAGTAGTTAGTACTACATCCAATCTAGTTTAGATTACTTTGATTTCTAAGAAGTTAGTCCTTAGTATAGGCCTAAAGTGGGAAATATGGTCTCAAGGTGTCCTAGACCTAAGCAAGGTGTAAAAAGTGCATAAAAAGGCCTTAATGATTTTGATTCATCGAATGATATGGGTTAGAGCTAATGGAAGTTAGTTTGCATCATTAATGCAAAAGATGCTGAAATTTTGTCTTGACAACATTTGCAATTTTGAAAATGTTGCATACAACAACGAAAACTTTGGATTCCCTTCAAAGTAGGAATGGGAATTGAATGCAAGTGGCCTAGAAACATGGAGGAGGCATATTAAGATACCTTGTGGCTCATTTCCGGAGGTAGAATGGTGATGTAACAAGTTTTTGAAAGTGAATGAAAGTAAGTGTCCTGGTTTTCTGATACAGTCGACTTGTTTGGATGATAATAGTGTATTAATGGATTGAGAAGTTTGATACAGTGTTGGATCCGTGTAGTACAAGTAGATAGAATAATTTTTCATTTAGTAAGAAAGTTGTTTAGATTTGATTAGCTAGGCTTAGTAAATTGTTTAGGATTTAGTGTGTTTGCTGGTACAGTCTAGGTAGTTTTTAGTTTCATGGCTCCCCCGTAGAATCCAAACGTGGGAAACTTAAAAGGGTGGATGATTATGGTAGGGGAACCTCTTTACAATGTATATATGCAAGTAGGAGGCCTAGAGAACCAATTTTATATTTTTAAAGTCATGCCCTAGGTGAGCAATGACTGTCCGGTTAGGTGCATGACAGACCTAAGAGTGAATGCAGAAGCAAGGGTGTGTGTGAGTGTTATGAACAAAGTGTGGTTTTAGAAGAATTAGGGTCCTAAAGATCCCTAGTTGTGAGCTAAGAGCTTTTCCAATCCATTTGGATATATTTCTAGGTAGAAATCAGTAGACTGCTTGTAAAGAGCCAAAATAGCCCTATTTGCCCTACATTTTAGGACACTGGTGTACGGATGACTTGGGAGACAAAGACCTTAAAAATATTTTAGGTCTTCAAAAAGGGTATCAGGATCCTAGGTTTTTTGGGGGGGTTGTTTGCAAGTTTTGAGAAAGAATCCAGAAAAACCCTCTAGATAGGGCTAATTGGTCAATTGGGCCTAATAGGATCCTATAGAGAGTTAATTTGGAACTCGAATGATTAGTGATTGAAGACTCATTCCAATGGAGTTGGAAGGATGAAGAATGATTTTTTTAATGGTTGATATGACCCTTTCAGCATTGGTGAAGTTGGTATGAAGGATTTGTGCCTAGAATCCTTCAAGCTAGAGTGAAGCATTGAGACAAAACTATTGGTAGTTGTCCTTCAAGGTTAAACACAAGAAGACTAACTCTTGGAGTGGAGTTAGGGTAGTCTTAGGCTTGGAGACTTGAGACTATTGGGGTTCTAGGAGAGATATTGGGATCCTAGAAGATTGGGACAAGTGAAGTCCTTAGTAAGCTTGTGTGAGCACACCTTGGAGCACTTCCATCAGTAATCAGTAGCAAAGAATTTTTCATTCAATTTATTCACCATCCTATCCCATGATTTGATTTTATTTTTGCCTCTTCTTTTCCTATTAGTCTGAAAATATTCCCACCATAATGATGCCTGTCCTTTCAACTTTGCATAGACATACTTAACCTTCTTATCCTTGCTTGTTCCTTCAAAATCAAAGTACTTTTCCATATCTATAACCCAGTCAAGCAACTCATTTGAATCCAACTTGTCATCATAATCAAGTGGATTGAAATGTGGTCAAGTAAGATCAAAACCCAGTCAAGCAAGATCAAAAAACTCAAACTGGTTGTGAAATGTGAAAAACAAATAGGTCCCACCAAGAATCTATGAGATATCAATCATGAAGTAATAGATCAAGGTGTGAACCTAGGCAAAGGATCGACACGATGATAGGAACATGCTACGAGGTGTGCAATAACTAATTATCCAAATTGAAGGAAAACCATAGAAAAAATTGTGACTAGAAGAACAGGAAAAAACAAGAATAAACTGAAAGGAAATGTTTTTGGTTGATGCAAGATTTCCAAAAACCCAAGATGCTCCTACATAACGATCTTATAAAATCATGTCCTAAGACAAGTCATAATGTTACTAGGGAATAACCCACAAATAGAAAACATGTGAACATGTTCCATCATTGTCTCTCTAGTCAAATAAATCATGGAGATAAAAATTCTAGTTAGAGACATCATGGAGAAACTAAAAGTCATATCACCAAAAGAAAAAAATAAAAAAGAAATCAAATAAATTAAACAAAAAACCATCATGTTTCATGCATAAATTATTCTTGTCACTGTTGATGTGAGTGGTTTGATAATTTGATAGATGATAAAGATTTCTAGTCTTGGGAAGAATTCATCCTATATAAGACAATTGATGAATCATGATAATGTCTAATGAAGACACAAGATAGTTTTCTAAAAACATTCATGATCACGTGATTGCAAGCTAGCTAGGCAGTTGGGCAATTTATTTCAGTTTATTTTGAGTACAACACTATGATTATATTTGTTCAAAATATTTGTGCCTCTGAGATAGGTTACCAAATATTTTTGCATTTTCAAATTTTTTAATTTTATTTGGATTTTAAGAAAAAATATATATTTTTTAGTATTTTTTAAAAAAATTATGATTTTATTGAGTTTTTCTAAGGCTATTTTGACCACTAATTCTCAAGAAATATATATTGAAATTTCCCTTATATCTGGCAAGGCATAAGGCATTATGAGTGGATGATTAACATGATAATCTAGAAATGAATAAATGAAAGATGGAGGACTCTTATGGGATTTTGAAAGAGTATCTCACAAAGGGATAACAAGTTTCTCCAGGCTAAGGGATAGGGATATGGAAATGTAAGCACAAGGACATGGTTCATTAAGAAGGGTATGTGGTATAAAGGAATCGAAATGTCAAGAGGCTTTCAAAAAAATGTTTTTTTTTTAATTTTAATATCTTTAATTTTCATCAAGACCAGGGGATCAACGAAGATAGGATATTACCAAGATAAGAATGATTAAGAGTGATTAGGGATGATGGAAGAAATAAATAGGTAATATATGGAGATGGTTTGAAGGGGTGTTTGCGGTATTTTTTGTAAAGGGTTTTTGGGCCCCTTTAAAACTTGTTTTCCCCTAATCAAAAATATTAACTCCTAAACATCTTTCATTTGCAGAGATACATAATAATAAAACATTTTTAAAAAACTTTTATTGTACACTAAGATACATTTAATTTTTTTATAATTTAATACCATTTAAATACTGAGTTATGTCATACACTACTCTCTCTATAATCAAATGGAAGAATGTATATGTGCATATTTTGATTAATCTGAGGCAATTTAATCAAAAATAAAAATAACCGATTCAATGAACACTTCAAATATGTCAATGGTATCATGAGAACAATGCTTATGTAGAAATATCCAATTAGGATTACTACCCCAAATCTATGAAATTGTCTGATATATTTGTATTTGACAATCCATGTAACTTTGTAAACAAACAGTTCTTGTGCACTTGTTCAAATTGATTATTTTAACCATGTGATATTTGTGAGCTCAAAAATGATTATTTATAATTCCTTAAATGATATATTACAAATCTTTTCATCTATACATACAAGCTTGTCTTCTTAAAACAACAATATTAGAGAATCTAAATGATGAACTATAACTGATTGAATGTTTGAAGACGATAAGTTGATGATCAGCGAGATGCAAAAGTGAATGCAAGACATTAAATCAGTTAATGTATTGTATTGTCATTGATGTCAACTTGATAATTTTAATTCAAGGTTAATTCCTAAACTAGGGCTTGACTTAGGCAAGCCCCTCCCCACCAACAAATTTCCTTTTTCTTGTGTGTAGGAGCAAATTTACAGGTTTTCGGGATCGGAAGTGGTTGACCGTGCGTTACAGTTTCTGTCGGATATTCGGATCTCAATTTTTTTAGAAGTACAGGTACAATTCAACCTTGACCTATACCTAGGAATTCGGCATGTTCCTGGGACCTCCAGACATTTTACAAATCTCAGCTTCTGGATTCTAGATCCAACTCTGTTTCAGTTTCTAATACTATTTGACAATCATTTTCTATATCTGAACTTACATCTTGCATTTTCCTTCAAGGTGGGTGCATTCTCCTCTTTGTCATTTCATAGAAGTTACATTCATAAATCAGATTGCATAGCATTTACGATTCCTTCTCTTATGGAAAGGAGAAACAAAACCCAAGGCCCCAACATTGAGAAGATCACAAATTGGCACATCACCTTGTGCTAATCAGGTTTCCTTTGTGGTAAATTCTTGGTCTCCTTCCTATAAATGTAGCGTGCATTATTTCACCACATTACAACATGTACAAAAGCATAACTCATATATTTTAGACCATTTATTAGCCCCTTATGATTAATAACATTTAGATATACTATTCTATAGATCAGTTTTTTAAATTTATAGATAAATTACAACATACACTTTAATGTCACATGATGTTTGTCAATAATATAGTATGATATTCTTCCCTAATGAGCACAAATGATATGTATCCCTTTATATTTCTTTCCTTAATGAATAAAAATAATCATTCATGGTCCTGCCTTATTTGAATGTAATTGATTTTGCAGGTGCATTGCATTGAATGATGATATTGAAAAATAAATAAAAAATTGATACAAATACTAGAATTGATTTTATTTTATTTTGTAAGTACCTTCGGTTAACTTTTTATTAGTGCAAGGAAATTATGCATTCTTTAATCTCAAAGGTTTTTTGGGTTATCTAATTCAGTGTAACATATAAAACAAAAATCAATTAACGAAATTGAACATATATCATAGGTGTATAATATTTTATCTTTCACTTATTAATAATTTATCCTTTTATCTATTTTGTCTTTGAAGAGCTTGTAACTTACATTAATCTTGAAAAAAATTGATATTTCGTAATAAAAATCTAAATATTTTAATTTGATTATATAATTTTTTTCATTATCATTCGCAATCATATTCTATAATCCATCAAGAAATGAATCCAAATTGACTATTTTCTGCCTTATAATGCATGCAAACTTCAAAATATTGAATTGCAAAAAATGAGATTCCAGTGGAAACATATGTTCTTATGTTCTATGGTGGACTACCTAATGGACTAATGAACTTTAATGCAATTCCTAAGGATGTCTATTTTGTTCAGATATATGGTGGTGGCACCATCTCCATGGATTTATTATGCAATCGGCATCTCCTTGTTTAATCTTTGTACGCTTCCCATCTTGCTAAGTCTCCAACTGTCACAAGAGAGAAAATTTTCCTTCACCTTCTATGCCTCGTAGAGTTCACTTGGGATCCCCACTAGGTTGTTTTTTACTACCATCTCTACCATGGGATTTCCTTCACAAATAATCATTACTAGGGTTGCTTAAATGACAATTATTAATCAAAAGGGAATTCTACAATGGGATGTGCTTCTTTTCTAAACTGTCTACTCTCAAAAAAATTGTAATCCAGAAACTCTTTTGATCTGAATTGATATTTACCACCATTTCAATCAAATTTTTTCTTTCATTACATCTTTTGTTTCTTATAAAGATAGAACTTATTCTTTAAAAGACTAAAATAAACTTACAATAGCATGTTGTTAGTATCAAAGGCTTGAGTAAAATATTATACCTTCACAAGTATGAAATTGCTCATGAAGATGCTTGCGATGTTGTCTTGAGCTTGGATCTAGGATAGGAAGATCATGGATGCCTTCACAAATGCCTTGGTCTAGACTTTACTCCTTGTCTTCTATGCTTGATGCTTGAATATCAATGCGAATATATTGCCTTGAGATCGTGATTGAATTCCTTTCCTTCGAATGTGCTTGATTGAATTAGTGGATGTCAAAATGAGGGAGGTAGCATTGCTTTTATACCTCTCCAATCCATTTCGGGTTTCAAAACTTGAAGACGATCAATGAGGATTTGAATAACTCACTAAAACCCCAAGAGTTATATCCAATTTATATTTGAGCCACATTTAAGTGGAACGGGGTGTCTCCCAAGGTACAGTGCAGCCTATATCATCATGTGCCTTGTGGGGCGCCATATTCTAGGAAAAAAAGGGTTGAAAATTAAATTTGGAGCCAATTAGGAATTAAGAATCCCGAAAAATATGCATGAAGTAGGATTTAGATTTGAAATAAATACAAAAGGCCACCCAATTTCAAAGAGGGTCTATGTATGCAAAAAGACATAAATGGTTGAAATAATAAATGGCGCACACCCATAATTAAGGGGTTTTCATAGAGATTTGATAAAATTAAATTATGAGAGGGGTTATATTTTTAAATTAATTAACTAATTGCAATTGGAAGATTTAACTTAAAGGGGCACACCCATAATTAAATGGGGCCTTTTGTGTATATTAAATTAATAAATAAATATTAATTAAATATTAATTAATTAAATACATAGAAAATACGAGAATTAATGCATGGAAGCCATGGACACTAAAATGGGGTCTAGTCAAGGACTAAAATTATACTACTTACAATTTAGGATGGTGTCATGGTAAACAAAATCATTTTCCACTTTATTCAAGTCCTCACAAGTCTTTTGTCTCTTTGATCTTGTACATTTTGATATTTTCAGTCTAGAAAATGTTCCTTTGGTTTCTAGAACTACTTAATTTATTTCATTCATTGTTAACTATAGTACATGGCATTTGTTTATTTTCTCAAAAGTTTAAAGTTTTTAGCCAGTTTAAGGAGTTCACTTAAGTTCTTGTTGAAAAATTAGACAAGTGGAAAGTGTTTGCGGATTAAGAAAGATGGTGTGTTTTCCTTGGAAGATTTTGACAAGTTCTGTAGGGACCACGAGATTGAGAAGCATAAGACAATTCCTTACACCCATCACTAGATTGGATTGTTGGAGAGAATGAATTAGATGGTGATGAAGAGGGCTAGGAGTATGCTTAGTGGTGTTGGCTCAAATACAAATTTTGGGCTAAATTTGTAGCCACTTCCTACTATGTAGTTAATAGATCTCCTACATTGGCACTTATTGATAAGAAAACTATGGTAGTGTGATGAAAAAAGAAGTATTTGAGATATCTTGGAATATTTGGTTTTGAATCTTATGAACATGTTCAAAGGAAACAAATATCTAAGTTGGAGAACAAGGTTATTAAGCGCGTCTTTATTGGGTATGATGTTGGTGTAAAAGTGTACAAGCTTTGGGATCAAGTGAAAAAGAATATTTTTTATAGCATAAGTGTCATTTAAAGAGAGACATTTCCCAAGTAGTGGGAGTCCTAATATGATACATGGTTAATTCTAGACAAGTGCATTAGGGTGCATTTAAGAGAAACTTTAGATATTTGAGGGGCAATGCTTAGAATTCCTTGTGTTTTTACAACTATCCTACTAGATCTTAGCATTATGTGAGTATTCATGGATACGTGGATTCAGATTGGGCAGGTGGCATTGATATCTAAAGATCCACCAGAGGTTATTTTTTCATTATGTTTAGCAACACTATTAGTTAGGTACGTGGTGATTTGTTTTCACTTTGTCCATAATGGAAGTAGAGTATATGGTAGATACCCATGCTTGTATGGAAGCCATTTAACTTAGACGAGTGTATTTTGATATTGGTTTTAATACAAGGATGGTTACTATCTAAATTGTGATAGACAATGTGTCATTTTATTGGAAAAGAATCTCTCTATGCTAGAAGAAAGCACATTGATGACCAGTTTCAATTTGTTCAAGATATGGTGGAGGATGGCAAGGTAAAGTAAAAAAAAAAGCTTGACACTTTAATGAATGTTACAAATGCATTTAAAAAAATTGTGAGCACAAGAAAGTTCAGATGGTATTTGAATTCTATTTGCTTCACAGCCCCTAAAAGTTAAATTTGTTCATTTTGGTTCTGCTAAGGTGTTCAACAAGTGGGAGAATGTTTGGAATTTTGGTGTCTCAACCTTAGTATCTCCTAGCATTGATTTATTTAATTAATGTATTTAATTATGCTTATGTATTATTTTCTTGCACATCTTATTTTGTCATCTTGTGTGATATGACACCGTGAGTTGTCATCATACTAGGAAGTGACATGGAATGTGACAAGGATATATTGTCCTCACATGAATCAATAAGTGTCCCACTTTGTGGTAGAGTTATTTTGACATGTGTTAGCGCCTTAGGCAGTCTGTAAGAGCCTATAATGACTTATGACAAGTTTTGATGTATAAGAACCTAACTTAATGATAGAATGGAAAAATTTCGAGAGACGCCTTTGTGTGGAGAAGGTGGGAACCCAAGTTGACTTATGACCAATAATTAATAGTCATGTATGATAGTCTTTCTTACAATTTTAAGTGTTGTTAGTTATGAAAACAATTGTGACACTTGTAAGGTGTGTAAGAACTCCTACATCATACCTTATTATAGTAAATTTTGGGCACCCAAGTCTAGAGGCATGTGTAATGGGATAGAAAATGATGTATAAGTGTCATTTGCATGCTTAAAGGTGGTTAGGAAATGTGCCATTTGGTTTTGGATTACCTATCTATTTTGAGTATAGGAATGATTGTAATATACTATTGTTTAGGGTGTGTTTAGGAAGCCTAATGTTAGCATTATATTGCAACTTCTTTGTTTACCGATAATACAAGGTGTTGTGCTTTTGGAGTGTGAAGTTTTTTCTCCCGAAAGGGTTTTCCCCGGGTATATCATGTCTTATTTGTGGTAATCTTTATGCATATTTAACATCTCTTTTTGTATGTGTTTCTTTCACTTTATCGGTTAAGATTTGTAGGACAAAATTGCATAATCCTTCCCCACTAGGTTAGTATTTTAAAGATTTTTCCACATTTCGCTTCATTTCACATAATATATCAATTGACTATCAATTTCTATCTACAACATCCTTGGAATCTAAAATAGACGTCTTTCTCAATTTGGATAGGAACATAGAATGAATAGAAATAAAAACCAAAAAAAGCCTATGATTATCCAATTTGTCATATACAACAAACATCTTTGATTATGAAAACTATTGCAAAGAAAGACCATTGTTATATGTTCCCTTTGATGATAACAAAGATAAATTAAAACAAGGATTTAAAGCACCCAAAGATGTGTATTTTTCCATTATAAGCCCATAGAATAACATTAATACAAATATACATACAATTTTCATTCTTTTTGGGGAGACTTAGAAGATACACCTAAAGAACTTGAAAAGGGTGAGATTTGGACAATAAAATTGTCAAAGAAAGAAAACAACACCAATAATAGTACAAAAACCATATGCCCTCATTGTCCATTTGAAGTGGTTAAAGCAAAGACGAAGAATGAAAAAACTAGAGATTAGGTTTCAACTTATAAAAGATTGGGTTTGTCTAAAAAATATATGTTATTGCAAACTAAGAAGAATGCTCAACAAAGAAAAAGAAATTGTTATAGACATTTCAACAAAAATAGACCTAAGATAACGAAACCAATTCACATTTTATTAGTAGATGGTGCAAGAATAGGTAAGACATCTATAAGAAAACTAAATTTTTTTAATGTTGATGTGTATTTATGATTTAGATCCATTTTGATCCACTCAAGCAAAAAGGATCGATAGTGGAATATATGGAAAAATAAACATACAATGCAAGTGGTTAAGCGATACATTTTGCATTGTAAATGTCCTTTAACAAACCTTTTTACATATTGCTTAGTAATAAAACACTAGATACTTTGTAAAAACACTATGAAAGGTTCTACATCTTGCTTCTAGATGAAGCATCTGTAATAGGTAGTTGATTCTTATATTATATCAAAAATGAATGTAAGAACTTAAGCATTTGCCAACAAAATATTTTGGAGATGTTGAAATGGTTTTGTAGCAATCATTATCAAGCACAACATATACTTGCCAATCTCATTTTTTAAAACCCTATCATGAATAAAGAGAGTACCATATAGTTTTTGGAAGGATTACATATAGTGCTATGAATTACAAATAGTTGTGTCAAAGAAAGAAAACCTGTTACATACTAAATAAAATATGATTCAATGCACAATTTGACTATGATAAAGTTTTTCCTTACAATAATTGTGTACAAATGCCTCGTGCAGGCCCAATAATCCCACATGTATTCAAGAAAAAATGTGTCCTTACACAACATCAAAATGTTAATAGTTGTTTCTAGTCAAAAAAAAAAAAATTTATTGATGCAATTGATGATATCAATGAAAATTACAAAAATACAACATACACTAACATATTTTGGAAAACTAAACTGTAATAAAAGTTGGTATGCCTATTAAACTGTATACCAAAAATTAAAATACTAAAAATCAACTCATTAATGAACTTGATGGTATTTTCCAAGAATACATAATTTGAACATTATAGATATCATATGAACTCAATTTAATCACACTAAAAACAATCTATTAAACTCTAACATATATACCCTAACACAAGTACGAAATAATGGATACTTATTTTACAAATAGAAAAATGTTAATCACAGTACAAATATGAATCATGAATTAAAATACAGAATTAGTTCCCTTTGAAACTTGAATGTGGTAGATCACAAGGTCTCAAACTAGATGAACTCATATTTGATCCCTTTTTTACATTATACTTTATTAGTACTTCATTATAGTCTTGAATGCAACACTTTCTTATTAATGCAAATTTATTGAAGTTTGAGAGACATGGCTAATAACAAAGGGCAAACAGGATGATTCAGGTCATGGCATCAAAAATTAAGTAGAATTTTGCAACAAAAAATACAAAAGAATATTGTTTCTTATCTATTAACTTTTGTTTCTTGCTAAAATTGTTGTATAGATCAAATGCGTATACTTTGAATCAAGTATTGATTGAAGATCTTAATGCCTAGAAAATTGGAGATGTATTTGAAACAAGTGTCGTTGTCACATACGAAACTCATGTAGACAAAGAAACAAATTGAAACATATGCTCCATGCTAATTTAGCCGATCAATAGAAATATATGTGAGTGCAAAGTATGTGCAAAGCAGGTTTCAGGCTACCTCCCAAATCATAATATGATCATGGTGATAGTGAAGCTATTTTGTTATTGGATTAGTCAAATGTAATCGACAACATTTCCTATGTCTATCAAGATTTTGCATTCATGCTGAGCACAACAATAAAAATACTTTTACAAAGTGTAGACAAATATAATGTTGGAAGTGTAGCTGCAATTATTTTTGGCTCAGATGAACAAGTTATCAATATCCATTAGTCATTAAATATATTAAAATTAAGAAAAGACAAAGTGGCCGAAGTAAGGAAAAACAACATATGTTTTATTTCTACAACTGTTCAATTTTATCCACTGTAACAATCTCCTCTCTGTCACCCTCTAATAAATTCTTCTTACATATCGTTACAGATACAATTGTAATATCTTTTACAGACAGGAACATGTGATAAACAAGGACTTCCTGATTTTGTTGTCAAAAACATTATAAGATGGTCTAATGCCAAATACCATACCCTTTGCACTTATCAGTCAATGTATATCACTCCACTAACCAAGAAGACAAGACAACCCGAGATTGCTTTCAAAAGCTTCATTTATTGCACATCTCAATTTTTTCCTTTCCTTATATACTTGAGGATTTTTTTTTTCAATTCACTTGTCTTGACCGATAAACAACTTCTATTTTATTTCCATACAACTTTTTCACTATAGAGTAATTGTATATGTCCACCTCTACGGCATTTCTCTAACTGGGTGAAATTTGAAAATGTATGTCAAATTAAAAGTTGGAAATGCTTTCTCCATTCTATTTGAGCCCACTTGTTTAGTTTGCAATGACATTTTTTCTATATCTTCTATTACTGAAAACAATAGTTTATTGTACCAATTACAATTAGGACATTGCATATACCTATAGCCACTATCTCAAGTGAATAATAACATTAAAGAAAAAAAACAATAAATATTGTCTTAAAGGACGTGATCAAAAAATTGCTCCCACAACTTAAAAAATTAATTTATGAAGTAGATTTGAAGAATAAATCAGTAATAGTAATCTCTCTCTCTCTCTGGGAGAATCCAGATGGGCTGCAATGCACACGACTCTCTCTCCCTCTCTGGGGGAATCCAGATGGGGCTGCAATGCACACGATCCATCAATCCACTTCTGTCCTCCACCTACGTTCCAATCCCCTGCACTTGACCAATCTGCACAAATCAAACCTCAAACTTCCCAATTCCCACAATTTGCAACAGAAATCGCCTCTGCCAATTCACCATTTACAAATCAATAAATTTGGATAACCCACTTACCTAAGCTATGAACAAAGTGGTGTAACCATCTTCGGGAGGGCCAAAAGATTTTGTGGCTTGAGGCATAACAATTCTGAGAATGTAGAGCATGGTTGCGATTGATGGAATTTCCAGTGGGATTGATGGATTCCCAATAGTTGCGAACGATGGAATTTCAAAGGAACATCGCTCTCTTCCCCCTCTTTATCTCTCCAGCAAGTCTGCCAGATTCAACCCAATTCATGCCACATTTTAACAACATTGAACCAACTGCAGATAACTATAATTAAGACAATTCATATCAAATATCAAGCTTGGGAAGATCATAGTGTGAAGGCTTCAATCTCCAATTTTGTATACTCTATGTCTTCACACCCATTGTCTTGACAGTTACAATCTGTGCTCATATATGGCCATTCTCCAAGAGGGTACAGTATGATTCATCATACACCCATTTGCTCGAACACACATCACACTGGGAAGATTCTGCTATCTGTGCCCTTTTCTATTCTGTATCTACGAATCCACCCGTCATATTTCGATTCCTCCGCCTAACTATTTTCAAATTATTTGCACTACACTCCCCTATATACCATTTCAACTCCCCTACCTTATTTCAATCGTGTGGCCTACAGCGTTCGGCTCAGGGAAATCTAAGGTCAAAAAAATCTGTATGTGAATTCCCAAATCGGTGCTTCTGCCCGATCACACAAGCGTCGGGCAGACCATAATCGATACAGGCACCCAGTTTAATTTTCTTCTCTTCTGGGAGAAGCTTACATACCGCTTAGGGAAGAATTTGTGCTGACTGACGAAAAAATTCGACCAATATTTTTTTCCATATCAGACATCATGTTTTTCCGGTGGGCAATGCCCACAATAAAAAAGCCTACCGGCTTAATTATTGTATCCCCTCGCTATTCCCTATTAACACTTTGCAGGATTGGTTGGGAATTGTAGTTGATAGATTAAACTGATTGGGTTGGATTAGGTGGGAGTAATATTATTATATTTCCTAGCTCATCACAAATCCTCGCAAGATTCCTATTCATGTCTAAAGTGTCATAAGAAATCTACAATACCCCTAGATTAAAATCTTAAGACATCAAAAATTCCCATTAGCTTGGCAACCAAAACAAATTTTTATCAAGGTTTCAATTTTAAATCAAATTTTTGGATTTAAAATAATTGCATTTCTTTATATAATCAATAATTTGATAATAATATTTAAAAATATATATATTCTAAAATTAGAATAAAAATTATTGGTTTTATAAAATGAAAATATAACATAGATAAACTACTATTTTTTTTATTGCTATTATAATTTAATTACTATTGTGACAGATACTCCCGCTACATGACCATAACTCCTTCCAGGCATTTTCTTTTGCAAAATCTATGATTGCTCTAGTGGCAGTAGAACATGATTGTAATGCAAAAATATCTCAAGCCAACAATGTCGTATAATAAGCATAGTAAATTCCAGTCCTTTTTCGTTTCCCATAACGCGGGATTTCATATTCCAGTTTGCATTTGCTTTTAGAGAATGGTTTAGCATAATTTCTCATGATATATTTTTCTAACGTATGTCATCTCTTTTCAAGACTGTAATAAATCCAATATAATCCCAGCTATGAACATCTTCTCAAACTCACACCATGGAGTACTTTAAACAAATGTAATAAAATAACTGCATGGATTGGAATGATAAGATGGAATATCAAGTTCCAATAATCATGCCAAGACCCTGATATCTGCTATTTTATTGTGAGTGGTTCAATTTATAACTTTGTCCAAGATTGGTAAAAATATTTTGGGTCAGTATCACCTCCAATTTAATACAAGGTAAGATCCATGATATTTATGTAGCCCTTGGTGAATCTTCTTCAGTTGTGATTATGATAGTGTGGCAATATGTAATTATGTCTCTACACGGCAAACAATATACAGAAGAAATCTATGAAAATTGGTTTAAAGATTTAATGAATGCCATGTCCATATAAGATCAAATGAATAGAGCACAAGGATTGAATATCCCTTCATAAATTTCCAGATTGACTATACAGTCACATCCCCTTGTTAACTGTTTTCTACTGTTCATAAGTTTCTACAATAGTTTGTTCCCCGCACTCTTGTATAAATCCACTTTGTAGTAGTTCAATGTAAGAGCTAATTATTAAAAACTTTTTTGTTTTTGCCATTGCTTTCCACATAGCATAAACCGAGGTGTCTGTCAGTGCTACTCATTACCCTGTTGTTTTAGAATAACAGTATTGTGACCATCAAATGTTGAAACAGATTCCTTTTTTGTTATGAAGAAATAAATAAGGTCAAGTATTTATATCATTTTTAATGACAAATGATAGCAACAGCAAACAATTTTAATTGCCAGGAGAGATGGGAGTGCTGGTAAGCAAGCCAATGAAATTTGCGGCAATATTATACATAAATGTGGTCATCAGATATTGCGGGTAAGCAGACAGGGAGGACATACTATAATGAATTTTCCTAACAAGTGACAACTATCAAAACAACGGCCCGTTAATGGGTGTGTTAGGGTTAATCCTGTTTTGCAAAAGGTTCGGAGCGCTTGGCAACCGCCAAAGGAAGGCTGGATCAAAATAAACTTTGATGGGGCTGCAAGAGGCAACCCCGGCATCTCTGGGTGTGGAGGTGTTGTGAGGGATAAAGATGGCAACATTGTCGCCCTCATAGCAAAGAGGTTAAGAGATGGGACCAATAATGTTGCAGAATGCGAGGCTGCAAAAGAAGCCATTCTGTTGGGAATCAAGTTGGGCTTGAGGAAGGTGCATCTGGAAGGAGACTCAGAAATCATCATAAATGGCATCAAAAAAGGCAATTTTGCCTCATGGCATCTGAATAAACACATCAACTAGACTCGGTGCCTTTTGCCCAAGTTTGAAGACTTCAAGATCTCCCACGTCTATCGGGAGGCAAATACGGTGGCCGATATGTTGGCCAACTTGGGCGCCAACACCCCCCATGGAAGCAAGAATGATATTTTTGAAGACTTTGGTCTTCTCAACTT
>MU223392.1:422684-456511 GCA_018584345.1 Thuja plicata
TTCCTGAGCGAGGTCATGAATTTCTTGGGGCCGGAGTACATGGACACCCACTGGCGTAGAAGGACAAATTTGGATATCGCCTCATTATTTGTTGCTCTGGCTCTGTTGGTGGGAGACTCGAAAGATGAAGTACGCAGGGTGGTGGAAACAAGCATCGACAAGCAATGGCTTGTAGGACTGGAGGAGATCATTGAACGGACCGTCCTTGGGGTAGGGTTGAACATGGGCCCGAACCCATGGAGGCTCATTGGTGGTGGAGACAATTCGCTGCAGCCGCTGGTGGTTTGGTCCTCCGCGAACCCAGGCGAAGTTCATTTGCCAAAAGCAGCTAGGGCTTGGCGACAATTGGTTTGCCTTCTGCAGGAATATGCAGAGGAAGAGGAGAAAGCCCAAAAGGGAAAAATGAAGACTACTGCTAGGAAAAGTGTGCGCCCCAATGGAGAGCCCCTGAGATACCAAATCCAACGGGAAGGGCGGGAGGTGACTGCTGTAGCGGTCAGTGCAAATGCAGGGGTTGATGTGTCTTTGCTCAATCGGGGTTCGACGAGTGGGACTGTCAGGCCACGTCTCCCAGGGAATGAAAATCGAGCAATCCCCAATTTCACCAAAGAAGAGGCAGCGACATGGTTCAAGAAATGAAGTGGCCGAAGGTTTTCTCCAGGCATGCGGGGGGGCTTTTTGGTAGTTTTTTGTCTTCATCGGCCTGGTGTTTTGGGGCTGGATTTAGGTCTTGGGCGCTGATGCCCTTTTCTTTGTAATGCTCCGGCTTTAATTTTACTATGCTTGTAATTGAGAGACATTAGGCTCTCTTACTCTCTATATCATGTAATCCTTTTTTAAAATCAATACAAATATTGTTACCTATCAAAAAAAAAGACAACTATCAAAACAACATTTTTTTTAAAAATTGATATCAACTGAATATTTGAGCATTAAGCCCCACAATCCCTGTGTCAAGCAGATGAACAATTTGACTATCGTACTTAAAATGCAAACCTTTATAAAAAAAACTTTAAAATTTTATGTCAAGGGAACTTTGTAATGGGAATCCCCTTGGTTTACTAATTAATTAGCTAATAAATACACCATTGCAAGAATTTCAAAGAATTTAAGTTACATAATTCAATTTACAGACAGGATCACCAGCAGCTCTATTGAGCGATGTTGAAAGAGAGTCATACAGAAAATTCTACCAAGTTAGGGGTCTTATAACTTGGTTTAGTAGAATATCTATTCAACACCTTGTAATGGAAGATCTGTTACCAGATTAGATGTCTTGCAAAGTATAACCATACCATTGAGTCTCCTTGAGGAAAAGAATAAATGATGTGCCGCTCTTGCTTTCCCATACCCAGAAAAGATGCTTCTTCTCTGTGGTTCAATATACAGCCACTTGCTGATTAAGCTACTTGGAACATGCAGCATGTAAACTCCGGTTTCCTCTCAATTCACCTTCACTCAGAGTTAGCAATCTACAGGATTGCTCCATGATCAATTTATATGTCGATTGGAATTGCCATGGAACAAAAGCATAATGATCCCTATACTCTTCCATACCCTCCACAAAAAACTGCCAAACCAAAGCTCCAGCACCAGCTCCCCCTCTCCTAGCCGACTCATATATTTTGTCATACATAAATTTGAATAGTAAATCTCGCTGACTTGGTTGAAAGCCTTTGTGGTGTGAAGAAAGTCCGAACTCTGTAAAAAGCACCGGTTTCTTAAGAGTGTGTTCTCCGTCATCAATATGAGAAGTTGCCCATTTAGAGATATATTTGAGATGATCCTCTAGTTCCACATCAGGAATCCTACAATTACCACCACATCATCAGAAAAGAACATAGAAACTCCATAATAGCATTTTAAATATTGAATAACAGGCAGAGGCGTAGGACCATATATGCTCATAGAATGCTCTAAATTAGAAAATGAATGCTTACTACATGTTCCTTTATAGTTAACAATGGTTATTTTGAAATAGACTCCCAAGAAATTACTTACCAACTATCAGGGTAAGCATGGACAGAGGCAAAATCAATCTCTTCAACTTGTGAATTATGAATAAAATCTGAACCAAGTGATGCAGCCCAAAATCCAGGATTCACTTCAAATTTATTAGGTGTAATCTGCCCATAGAAGCCTTCCAGTCCAATAGTGAGAAGATGCTTATTATCCAATGACTTTACAAACTTTGCCATTTCCTCAATCCATGCCTGTATATGGGATGGTAGCATTTTTCAAAACATAAAAATAAAACTTTTTGGTGAAAAAAAACTCCTTTAAGCGTAAATGAATGTAAAAGCTTCTGATGATGAAAAACAAGAACCAAGGCCTGAATGGACTAATATTTGAATTATTAATCTACCTGGAGTATATGACCAGAAGGATCTGACATACAGCGAGGTTCATTGATAAGCTCCCAAGCAAATATGGCTGGCTCATTTCGGTACTCAACTCCACTGAGACTATTTTTCCTTGTCAAAATTTTCTGAAGTACCAGAATAAATAAGGTCAGATTCTAAAGATTATTTATGAAGAACAATTTCAAGCCTGCCATATTTAAAAGGTGGAATTCTCATTTATAATTTACTCTTCGCTAGGATGCGAACCATCTAATCAGAGTTGCAGATGTTACTAGTGATTAAATGTTAAATGAGTAAATCCAGCAAGTGTTACATATTAATGTTCATAGACTCAAACTTGAAGGCAGTGCTCTCTTTTATATTATATTCTTCTCCTATCAAATCTAATCACTCAAGACTTGCAGTAGATACAAGCAATTAAGAGCTATTACAGGGTGTTGAATGCTAACTCGGAATTTCTTCTTAAGGAAACCAAACCACCATAATCATGATTAATTGTGGTAAATACATTGAATCTGACCATATTAATATTATTAGTTAATAAAATGATCTCAACTATTCACGATGAAAAATTGACCATGATTGTTGAGGATGGGCTTCGGTGGTAATAATTTTGGAGCTTCCAAAGCAGAGCCCCAGGTTCAAATCCTGTAGACATGATTAAGTGTTGAAATTGTATAAATTACCACATCTCACTCACCAATTGTGTGGCATGTACCAGTGTACAAGGCGAAGTGCAAATCCCAGGTGACGTTGACACAAAAGATACCCCAGTGGTGGCATCTAAGCTGAAGGTCAGCCCTTAAAGTTAAAATGAATTTATTTTCAAAAGAATGACTATAATTAGCAGAGGTCAAGAATAGGCTCCAGATGATCACGATAGACTGGTTTCAAATTAGACATCATTAGGTATGATTAAGAATTTGAGTAAGGACATATGGTGGTGCAGTAGTGTTAATCTAAAATTTCAAAATAATCATCAAACCACAAGCAGTCAACTTGTTTATTCAATTTCTTGAAACAATCACGAAATCTGGATCTGATACAAAGCTTACAGTTACAGCAAATAATGATTTAGACAATTATATGTGAGCACGCATATGAGGGTGATCTGCCTTCGATGGACTGATGTCTTCTACGGTCTACCTTACCAGTCTATAACCTATGGCATGCTTATGAGGATCTGCAGATAACCAGTCCCAAGACTCACTAAAATTCTCAGTGCCTCCCAAGTGTGTGCCAAGATCTCCTCTTGCTGGTCGCTGATGATCCTCCAGATCTGAGCATAGTGGTGCACATCCAAATGCTCTCCAGGAGTAGGGTGGGTCTGAGGGTGTGTGCTTAGCTCTCAGCTGGTTGATATAACCACCCAAATCCTACAGGAAACTCTGGAAATTTTCCCTGACAAACAACAATAAGCTCTTGAGATGGCGGGCCTGCTGATGATATTGGAGACTTGCTGACCAATCAATGCTTCTAGAAACCCTTATATTTATTATTAACCTTGGGTCTGCAACTGTTGCTTCTGCTGCTTGGATGTTTTGTGACCAGGGAACATAATCAGTCCAGACCTGATTTGGTAATGAGAATTAACTTAATTTGATTACCCAGATCTATAATGCAAACAATGAATGTATGTGCCAGATCTATTAAGAAAACAATGAATGTAGGTGGAGGGGTTTCATCCTCATCTAACCAGCTCTATGATGGGGGTTTTCATCCCTGCTGGGGCTGTCAATCAGCAATGAGCAGATAAAAATTCACTGTCCAAAAGGTGCCAGAAAATGTTCCTCAATACTGCCATTTATACCACTTTGTAGATGCTATAAAGGAATGGGTCAGCCTAGGACGAGGATATGAAAAGGTTGGCCCGCAATATTATTACTATTATTTAATGATTATATCAGGTTGGCCTACAGATGCACATTTACGAATATCATAAAAATAAATAACATTATTATTATTTTTGTGTTTTTACATTTTTTATATTATTCGAAGTTTCAACTTATACCACCTGGACGGAGGGGACATAACAGTCCTTTAATCCCAAATATTGCTTGTCCTCAAGTGATTTCAGACATTGGTGATTGAAGATTTCCACTCCTTCCCAAGTAGCATCCTCCATTGGCAAATTTTTCCATTTCACCAAATATTCTGAAATAAACCATGTTTCTCAACTTTTCTTTTACATCCACAATTGCCGTGGGTTCCAAAATCAATTTCTCTTCATCATCAAGTGGGGGCAACTCTACTGAAGGAGTGACCTGCTAAGCGAGAGCCTTTTTGAGGCATAACACATGAAAACCATTATGAATCCAACTATTTTCTAGGAGTTCTAGCTCATATGCAACCTCACCTATCCTCCTTAAGATCTTGTAAGGCCTCTAAAACTGCGGCTTAAGCTTCTCTACACCACTTTCCTTGCGGTAAGATTGTTTGTAGGACTGTAACCTCAACAATACCATGTCTGTAACCTCTAATCCAAGCAGAATTTGAATTTTCTTACAAAACATTTAAGTCTTTTTATTGCAATTCTACCACCCAACCCTAAATTTTCCCATACAAAACAACAAAAAGACAACCTATCTAATTTTTGCTACTGTGAATGAGAAAAAAAAACATGTTGCTCCATTGTTGTACTTATTTTTTTGCTTGCCATTACGAAAATTGAAGCTTGATCATTGAAAGCTTCAGCTGGTTGTTGTGCTATACCTATGCATTTGCAAGTGTTAGTTTGTTCTCAAAGAGATCATTGAGGAAGATTTCTTCAAACAGGTAGGTTTTCTAAGTTTTTGGGTTTTTTTCCTTAAATGTTTTTTACAAATGAACTCTCTACTTTTGTTTTTAAGTTTTTTTTGGGTGTGAGCCTATCCATGTTGTGTATAGAACTTGTTGCCTTAGGTATTAAAATGACAAGTGCTTCTAGCTCAGGACCCAACCCCACTTCAAAACAGACCCACACCCCCCCACCCCTCCCTTGGGAGATAATGTTGAGTTGGTACAACACCTTCTAGGCGGAGTAGGTTACACTTGAATTTGTGGTCATTGCAAAGCAAAATATTACAGCTCATATAGTCAAGTGAAAGCACATTTGTGCTTTATCCCTCAACAAGGCATCAAATATTGTCCTGGCACCCCAAATGGTAAAGGCCTTCTTCTAGAGAAACAAGTCTTGGCATATATTGAAGAGCAAGCAAAAGAAGACCAAGTAGCAAGGAAACAAGCTACAACTTATCCTTTGCTAAAGACTAAGAAAGGATCAAAGGCCTCCCAATCACCTTCCAATCTTCAAAGTAGAGAGGACCATCCATTTTCACTTGTACTTGAAGAACATGTGACCTCTACACATAAGAGATCAAAGGGACCGTTAGAAATGGCATTTCACATTGAGTCTAGAGAGATCATCGATCAAGACATATCTATATGTGTCTACACCATAGTTGAAAATATCGTTATCAGCAACTTATCGCCAAGGGCAAAAAGAAAATATCGGCAAAATATCAATGATTACTCGGCAACTTTAAAAATTGCTTAAATTTAATTAGAAAAAAAAAAAAATTTGCAAAATTCAAAGAGATGCATCTAATGAGTCAGTAAATGAGTAAACAAAAGAAACAAGCTAAGTCTAGATAAATTTAAATGCAAATCGGGTATAAAATGGCATCCCCATGTGGAATGTTAATGGCTAGTAGCCTGATGATCTAACTCTGAAGCAAAATTAAAATAGCAAATTGTCTTTGTAAAACTATAAGTAAATACAAGTACAACATCAAAATAGTCTATATCTTCCTCTTCCCCTTCCCATCAGCTCTAGTAAAAACTTCGGGAGGGGTAGGGGGTCTAGTCCTAGAAGTCCACTGTGGTTGCGCCTCCTTCTGCACAACTAGCTATGACTCAACCTCCATCCTGGATGTACATGGTGTTGGCTCTGGCAATGAATCCTCACCATCCTCAGCCCCCTCAATGTCATCCAATCCCATTGCGAATCCACTCTCCTCCATAGCCTGCCTCTCCAAATCGTAGATCTCATCCTCTATAAACAATGGAGGTTGCTCCTGTGATGTCCAATCACAGTAAGGATCTATGTCATCCAAATCAAGTGGACCAGTTGGTGTTCACTCTACCTTCCTTGTGCGCAACGAAAGGTTATATTGCACAAAGACAAGGTCATTGAGGCGTTTCTGGAATATCTTGTTCCTCTTCTTCGTGTGGATGGCCTTGAACAAGCTCCAATTGCGCTCACAACTAGATGAACTACAAGGTTGGCACAAGATTCAAAGGGCAAGTCTTTGCAAATTTGGGACAATTCCACCCCAATTTCACCACCAAACATCTGCAAAATAAAATATTGAAGAGTTAGAAAGCAAGGTGAAAACGTATTTTAAGGTGAAGCTGACCGAGTTGTATAAGAATCTCTATTTGCCATTTCAATCAACTTTCAACCTACACATACAAATTGAAACCACAAATTAATATATTATTTTTTAATAAAAAAAATTAGCAAACAAACTAAATTAGTTTAAATTATTTCAAACATAGTTGAAACTTGAAAAAAAAACAAGAAAAAGTGTTAGGTTTTAAATATTTAGGAAAAGATGAGATTCTTCATAAAACAATGAAAAAATCTTTAAAAAATTGTTAAAAATTGGTGTTAAATCTTGTTCATTACACTCTAAAACAATTTAGAGTGCTCAGGAAATGCTATAATAGAGTTTCTATAAATCTAGATGCAACAAAGAGAAGATAAAATGATTTTTTTTAAATAGAAAAAGAAATTTGAAAACTTACTTGTGAATCTAATTTTGCTTCAAAAACCTCTTTAAATCCACTAAAAATCAATCTAAATCCTTGCAAAACACCTTTCAAACCCTTGGAAGATTTAATTTTGGCCTAGACAACAAAACACAAGTCACAAAATGCAAAATTAGCATTTGTTTTGAGGTCTGAAATAGTTATGCAGCCGCAGGTGATAATTTAAGTACTTATCACTAATTTATCGGCAATAAGTTTTGGCGATAAAGTGTGGCAATTTATCGCCTGCCAAAACTTATCGCGATAAGTTGTCTTATTGTCGATAATTCGACAATATTTGCATCTAAGGTCTACACTAATAGATTGGCATTCAATGTTTGCTCACCATATTGGCACAAAATGGTGAGATCAATTAATGAGGCTCCGTAGGGGTACAAGGGCCCAGGTCATGAGAAGATGTGTACTACCTTATTGGACAAAGTTGAAACATGTAGAGGAATCCTTGAAGCCTAAGGGATTTATGAGTCGAAACAAGGGTGCCCATCATTTGTGATGGATGGGAAGATGCAAGAAATCACCCATTGATCAATGTTATTGCAATGTCCCCTAAATGAGCAATATTTTTGAAAGCAACGGATTACGAAGGAAAGGTGAAGGGCAATCCATTTAGCTAACATTCTTTGTCAAGCCAGTGAAGAAGTAGGCCCTTGAAATGTTGTGCAAGTTATAGCATACAATGCCAAAAACCATAGGGTTGTTGGGTTATTGATTGGGGAGCATTATTCACATTTGACACCTTGTGTTGTCCACTCCCTCAACCTAATTCTGCAAAAAATTGGCACCAAAATTGAATGGATCAAATAAGAGTATGTTGATGCCAAAGAGATCCAAATGTTCATCACCAACCACCATATATCACAAGGCATATTTAGACAATTCTTGATATTGGAGCTGCTTAAGGTAAGTTAAATAATAAATATGTTTTACTTTAGTGTAAACTTTTTAATTTTAAATTATGTAATTTTTTTTAATTTTTTTTTTATTTTGAAATAGATCATTGAGACCCATTTTGCCTCCAACACACGTGTTGAGACGACTTCTGAAGGTTCTTGAGGCACTATCGAACATGGTAATCAGCCATAATTAGAACATATGGAGGCAATCTAGCACTACAAGGGCAGCAAAGGTTAAGTAAATGATCCTAGATGACATTTGGTGGGATCAAATTGAGTATCTTCTCAATTTCACTAAGCCTATATTGAGCATGATTTGTTCTACTAATATGGATAAGCCTTGTTTGGGTGAGGGATATGATGGCATCGACTCAATGATTGAGAAGATCAAAGTTATCATAAACACAAAAGAGAAAGATCCCAAAGAAAAATTCTTCTAAAAACTACATCAAATCATGGTAGAGAAATAGAACAAAATGACCACTCCATTGCAACTTCTTGCTTTTGCATTGGGTCCCAAATATTAGAGTTCTCAACTCCTTGTTGGCACAAGAATTCCCCCATATAGAGATCCTAAAGTGGCTCAAGGTTTCAACGCAACACTTCGCAGACTCTTTGCTGATCATGACATGCAAGATGCAGTGAGGGCTGAGTTAATGGGTTTTGCAAGCACAAATGATTGCGGTCTTGGTGCTCTTCGAGACAAGTATATGGTTGATGCTCATAGTTGGTAGTGCTTCCATTGAGAATCATACCCACACCTACAACCTCTTACCATTAAAATTTTATCACAAGTTTTAAAAAAATAAAAAAAATTATCTTTTAAGTTTTATTTATATTTTAATTTTATTTGTAACTCTTAACTCTCTAATTTTGTCTTGATAGGTTGCTAGTTCATCTTCATCTAAGAGGAATTGTACACATGTTCCTTCCTCCAATCAATAAAGCACAATAAATAACGATCAAAATAGGCGGAGAAATTGGTGTTTGTGCATTAAAACTTGTAGCTCCTTGCACACAAAAAAGGGCCTATAAAGAAAGGGAGACCAAGAAGTGGGATATTGAGTCAGAGAGTATTGAGTTAGATGCTTCTATTTCCCACCTCGCTACGCTTGGAGTTGATGATGACTATGATCCACCTAGTGAGCATGAGAATGCTAGTGCCAATGGCAATGGTTGTGGTTCTTCTAATTTGCCCCAACATAGACCATCTAGTATGGAGGATGATGATGACCCATACGATATTCGATCATTGATCAATGATGGCTGATTGTTGACATTTATGTTATTATTTTTTAATTTTAATATATATCAAGGAAGTCGAGTTTGACTAATATTTGACTATTGATATGGTGGTGTATTTTGCTATGTTGTTTGACTATTAGTGGTGTATTTTGAACTTAATTATTGCTGCAAATACGTAAGTATGTACACACACTCACTTCGGGTTTGTCCATACAAAAACACACACACACATACACTCACTTCGGGTTTGTCCATACAAACACGCGCACACACACACACACACACATATATATATAATTCACCTGAACCTACGAACCAAAACCAATAAGTTAGCCTTCGAGAGTTCTATGATGAAATCCATGGAGATACTCTCCCAATGTTTATTTGGAATGGGTAGGGGCTGCAACAAACCAACTGGAAATATATGCTCTATTTTGTTTTGTTGACACATTAAACACTCCTAACATGCCTCAGCACGTCATTTTTTATCCCTTTCCATGACATGCTCCCAAAATTTTCTCCTTTACCTTTGGTTTGAGTACAAGATACATCTAGTCCTTATAAATAATGAGCTCATCAACCACTTTGTACATGTCATCTCATACCTTCCCATCCAAAACATCAATAGAAAAGGTGTTTGCAGCAGATTCAACTATTATAGAAACCTTTCAATCAGCAGATATATCACTCATAAAGCAGAAATAAGACTTTCCAGAGAGCACATAAGCCACCACATTATTCTTTGTCGTAGCATTATTAAATGTCCAAATTATAGGCTTGTAGCTTACCCATATGTGCTGCCTATCATTGAAATCCTTTTGATTGAGGAAGAATTTCAAGCTGTTACGATTCATTTTATCACAAACTTCACTCAAACCAAAAATTGCCTGAATTTGGTTAGTGCATGCATATCTCTGTCTCCTTGAGCTGTCTACTCTTGAATGCTATGGGATATCTATTTGCATCAAAACTAATTCAATTCGCTCTCTTGAAGCATCACATTCTAAAACAAAAGAAAGTGAAAAAACGGGGTTACCCAAAAGCAAACATGAACTCATTACCTCCTTGTGCTTATCAGAAGTTCTTTGTTTGAAATGCTCCATGAGAAGGCTCCCTTCTTCATCAAATCCGTCAATGGAGCAGCAAGCTATGAAAACCACTTCACAAACCTCTTATAGTAACTACAAAGCCCCACAAATCCTCTCAAATGTGGCCTAGGCCAATCCCTTATTTCCTTGATCATCCCCTCATCCATGCTAACCCTTTTGTAATCTTATACCTCAAATCCGATATCTCAATCAACCAAAACTCAAAATTTCATGCTTTGGGGTAGAACGAATGTTGCTCAAGTATGCCAAACACCTCATCTATGTGCCTCAAGTGATTCTCTCATGTCTTACTATAAATCAAGACATCATCAAAGAAAACTAGCACAAATTTCCTCATGTACAAGATAAATTAAAATAGTTGATTCATGCAAGGCTCGAATGAGGCATGTGCATTGGTTAGCCCAAATGGCATGACCAAGCACTCATAATGACATTTGAGAGTTATGTGTATATCCTCATCCCTAACCTTGGAGAAGTACACCACACCATGAAGCTCAACTATCAACTCATCAATCCTGGGTATGGGATAGCAATTATTGATTGTCTTATTGTTAAGGTCTCTATAATCGATGCACATCCTCATAATCCCATCTTTTTTCTTGATCAACACTATGGTTGAAGCAAATGGGTAAGAACTAGGCCGTATATGCTCCATGTCCAATAACTCCTTAATTGCCTTTTCAATATCCTCCTTGTATCTCCTATTGTGACAATAAGGAATAGTGAAGACAAGTTTTGCTCCTTTCTCAAGCTCAATAGCATGCTAAAATCTCCTATCCAATGGTAAACTAGGAGGAATTTCGTTGAATGCCTTGTTGAGTTCATCCAAGCTGATTGAATATCAACATGGCAAGATCTTTCATCCTTGGATGAACTTGTATCTATAATCAAGTACTCTACTACCCAAACTACTTGGTCCCTACAAAAAGCCCCCTCCGTCCTCTTAAGATAACACAACCATGAGACCTCGATTGGATAGGTCATGAAGAACTACCTCCTTGCCATTGGATTTAAATTTCAACTCCATAGTTTGATAATTTTGTGTATTCACCAAGTGAGTGGAGCCATTGAACTCCCAAGCCCAAACTTGTCACACCAATTCTAATCACATACAAGTCATCTCTCATCGTATGCCCTCCTAGAGTCAACTCCATTTGTTCCATCCTTTGGTTACATGGAATGGTAAACCCATCAACCACTTTAACATTAAACCTCTCAAAATTTGTGATTCTTAAACACAACTTAGCTACCAAACCCTCATCAATGAAGTTGTGGGTTGCCCCAATATCAATCAAAATTGTTACCCTACAACTCGATAGGACTTTAATTGAAGATGATATCTAGGTGCTCCTGAAAGTGTTGCAAGTGCGCCCCCTAAAGCATCTCCTCCTTCCTCACACTCAACCTCATCCACCGCCAACTCGAGCTCAAACTCCTCAGCCTTTAAATCCTAATCGGATACTACCTCAATGTAATGTACTTGTCCCTTTCCCAAGAATCTATGTCCTAGCTCCCATGGGTCTCTACAAGTGAAAAATAACTTCTTCCTTTGAAGCCCATTCTTAGATTCTTCTATCTTGTTTGGCTTAGGAGGTAGTGTCCTAGGTTGCAGGAAATCCTTCTGAAAAGGTCTCCTATTATGTCCTAGTGGTGCATTCTTGGAATAGAACTTGTTCTTGGTTGTGGTATCCTCCAAATTCAAGGTCCTCTAAATAGCATCCTACATAGAGGTATGCTCAACCAAGCTTCGAAGTGACTTTGACAAAACCTCACTAAACAAGAACATAAGTCTCCTCTCTATAACATTAAGCACCGTGATTAAAATTCATTGAAACTCTTATAAAATCCTCCATTGAACCATGTCGTGTCATGTGTTAACCCTCTAAAATGCACCTCAAGGTCCTCCTATGAAACCTATCTATGAGCCTTTCTATGAAATATGCATATGTCACCACACTACGATGCCCTTACATTTTTAACCCAGGATGCCTCCACTCAGGTGTTGTACCATCCAAATGGAGAATAGCAAACTTGGTAGCTTCATCTTCTATCATAGGGTTGAGTGAAAGACGTGTGTCTAGTTTTTGGACCCAAGCTTGTGGAGTGATCTTCCCCGAGCCATCAAAAGTTTGGAGAGTCACCCTTTGTTGTAGATATATATTAAATTGCTACGTAGGTTGTCTCCCACTTGATCCACTTATAGCATTGTGGAATTGTATAAATAGAATTTGACACCTAATTTTTGGATCAAATCTTGAATATGCATCTATGCAAGCACTAAAATAATTATATGTAAGATTCAACTCTTCCTCTTCTTATGTCAACTCAACTCTAGGCAAGAATGAGGGTTTTGTAGGTCTGGGAACCCTGCTGTTATGATTTTCGGACCCATTTTGATCTGTGCTATTGCCTTCTGCTCCATTACTGTGTGCAGATTTTATAGAATTGTTGGAATTATTCATGTTCTGAATACTTGAAGAAGTATTTGTTTTTTTTGCTCCTATTTTTTGGCCATTTGTTCCTGCATTTGTGCTATTTGCTGCTATATTCTCATCAAGACTTCCCAGTTCTTGTCTCAATCTGACACCCGCCGACCTCTCTCTTCACTTCCAGACCCTAACTGCTACGTCTCAGCTTCTAATTTCTCTCTCCAAAAAGCTCCTTGATCTAGTTGGCTCAGTTGCATACACAAAGTTTACCTTGTAGGCTAGCAGGACTACCTGCTCTGGTACCACTGTAATAACCCTAAGGTTAATGATTTAACTTTACCAGATCAAGGTCATAAATTTCAAAATAATCATCAAACCACTAGCAGTCAGCTAAACCAAGTGTGCAGATCAGACATATACTTAATCTCAAAACAGAAATTTCAATCATAAAATAAAGCACAGCAAAATAGTAAACCTAACGTAATGTTTATTAAATTTCTTGAAACAATAAAGAAACCTGGATCTGATACAAAGCTTACAGAAAATATTGATTTATGAGATTATATGTGACTAGGCACATGAGGGTGATCTGCCTTGAATAGACAGATTTCTTATACCCAACCGATCTACAACATGTGGTGTGTTTACGAGAGTCTTCAGATAACCAATCCCAGTGCTTGTAATTCTCAGTGCCTTCTGAATGTGTACCAAGATATACTCTCACTGGTCTCTGAAAATCCTCCAGATCTGAGTGTAGTGATGCACCTCCAAAGAGCACTCTCCAAGAGTAGGGTGGGTCTGAGGGCGTCTGGATAGGCTCTCTGCTGGTTGATATAACCGCCCAGATCCAACAAGAAACTCTAGCAATATTCCCTGACAAACAGCAATAAGTTCTTCAGATAGCAGGCCTAAAGATGATATTGGTGACTTGCCATCCAATCACTGCTCCAGGAAAACCTTATATTTACCTCGGGTCTGCAATTGTTGCTTCTGCTAATTGGATGTTTTTGTGACCAGGGCATACAATACCCAATCCAGACCTGTGTTAACAGTAATGAGAATAAACTTAATTTGATAACCCAGATCTGTAAACAAACAATGAATGTAGGTGCCAGATCTATTATGCAAACTGTATGAACGTAGGTAGAGGGGTTTTGTCCTTGTCTAACAAGCTCTATGAAAGTGGTTCGCATCCCTGCTGGGGCTGCCAATCAGCAATGAGCAGATAATAATTCGCTGTCCAAAAGATACCCAATTCCTCCATACTGCCATTTATACCAGTTTGTAGATGCTAGAAGGGAATGGGTCAGCCTAGGAAGAGGAACATACCAGGTTGGCCCACATATTTTATTATTATTGTTTAAAATTTTAATTCAGATTGGTCTACAGATACACATTAAGTATTTTAATTTAGTGTTTATAAACACTTTTTTATTTATTTAAAATTTTAACTTATATCTCTTGGATGGAGGGGACAAGAGACTTCTCTCCTTTTACTGGCTAAGTCACTGTGGGATAGCTCACCTAGCACACTAGATTGCCTAATAGGCTAATTGCATCCCTCACAAGGCATGGAACCACTTTGGGACTTAGCCAATTTCATTTATGCCTCCTGAGCAATGTCTTTGAAACAATTTTATCCATGGAAGGACTGAGGCTTCTTGACAAAAAGGTATCCACAGTGCCAACATTAAACTGTGGAATCCATGGTGTGGAAAACTACTATGCCACATTTTTCGGAAGAATCGTGGTACCACTATGGCTTGTATGGATGGCATCTTGCTGGGCCTGCAACAGCTAGTTTGACCCAGAATGCAACATTTATATCCCTTTTGGAAAAGGATGATGTCATTGCTCCCTTCAGAGGGTTCTAAATAATTGCAATTTAAGCCATTACACTTACTTTACAGAATACAATGTCACATCTATTTTTAATACTTTATATCACAGAAGACTAACAGCCCGTTTCACAACCTAATGACACAGAAGTTCTCGTAGAAAACATCACATCTGATTACTACCAATGTCCCACACTCACTTCACCATTCACCACTTCTCTACCATCCATCTGAAAGACTAACTATCCCTATCTTTTAAAATTGATGTTGCGGCAGACCTCCAGGGTAGAGATTCTTGAACCTCAGGCAGGGTCACCACAGCTTCTTCTTCAAGGGTCATGGTCCTTCCACAGCCTAAGGGGACGCGCAAAGATCTGATTATGGGAACCCACATCCAGTGTTATTGAGGAACAAGTCAGAAAACCCAAACGCACAGAACAGTAGTCAAGAAGCATAATCGACCCAGGCTGTGTAACAGAATGAAAAGTCACAGAAAAATCAATGATCAAACACTCAAAATCGGAATAACTAGAATAAATACAGAAGGATAGACACAATGAAATTATGTTAAAAATCCAAAAATTAATGAAGTATGTGAAAGGAGCTTAAAAGTACATCCAGTTACTGTAGAAAATAATGGTAAAAGAAACCAAGGATCTGCAAGAAACTGAACATGAAACTAAAGCAATGTCAACATATTACAGCAGAGGAGCTAACATCATTTAAGTTAAACATTTGTTGCCATAAAAAAATTAAAATAAAAACCCCTAGAATGACCTTAGGAAATGTTGGTGTGAGTTTTGTTGCACATACATAACATGCAGGATTAAACACTCAATGCTTCGAGGTGAAACATAGAACATCAAACCCTCTCTTGAACAAAGTCATCTCCCGTGCTAAGCTTTGCAATTTGAGATCCACAAAAGCATTTCATAGTCCACATGATTTGATGAAATGTTGTCATTACAACTTGTAATCATTAACCAAGTTAATTGAGTTGAATAAAGATTGTAATTGCATTTCAATCCAACTAACTTGCTCATTTTATCCTTTGATAGTCAATTCATTCCCTTTGATTACCAAGTTAAATATTTGTCGTGAATTGTTCATTGATTACCATTGAATTGCATTTGATGTTCATTTTAATGTTCACTTAGCCCTTTCCAACTAGTTAGCTTAGGACTTTGCATTAGATTGTTAACTTAGTCGAAATTAGTGTGTTGCTTTGTTTGGTTTGTCATTAAGACTGAAAGCAATAACACTAAGCTAAGAAAGCAATACAAAACCAAGAGAAGTTCACCACCTTGTTGGTGAACTTCGATCAATGGAGAACCCTCATCGACAAAACCAAATCCAAAATCAGAATCCAAATTAGAACTTTACAAGGTGCCCAAACTTGCACCCTTTACCTTCTCTTGCAAGAGATATGAGAAATGAAAATGAAACTACTTGCTGGTCTCTTGGCTAATCAGTCACTTAGAAAGATATGGAATGGTGCCAAATCGTGGAGGCTCCCACTAAATCCTTGATCTCAAGTCTTCCCAGAATTCTGTCCATGACAATTCAACATCAAAAGCAAGATTCAAAACATAAGACTGGGCTAAGCAATGATGAAATATGTCATAATGATGCAATCAATCAACCCAGGTCAGCGTTATGTGTATGTCCAAATCTCTCTCAAAACATGACAACCAATCCAACCTACCTTCCATAAAATGGAAAAGGAAGTATACTCTCAGCACAAACAATCTGGAAATGAAGATGGGGAGAGAAAAGCTCTCAAACTGTCCCTAAAACAGTGATCATGTAAGCCCTCTTAAATTCTGGAAATCGAATTGGCAAAATCACCACACTTCAATCAACTGCTGGAGTTCGAAAGAGGGAAGACCATGCCCAGCTCTGAGATGCAAGCAGCCCTAGCAAAATCGAAATACCTCCTTAAAAACCAAATTCACACTCCCTCACAATCTCAGGCTTGCTGATGAAAAAAAGTCTAAGGCATGGAAAGGGTTTCCATGAAGATCACCACCTTTGCCAATACCAAAATTGCCCTCAAATCTGGAAATGAATAGGCCTGCAAATCGGAAGGAGTAAAGAAGATGCCTTAGCTTGCTGATTGCTTGGAGAAGAGGCTGGAAATGGTGCTAACAAAGCCTGTCCAGCTCTTCCAACAAAATTTGCATCCTTCCAAAGTTTCCTTCCAACACCAAAATTCGCACTTCCTTGAAAAAAACGGGCCTGCAATTAAAGAGAAGTCAGAGGGGCTGCTTATTCAAAATGAATGGAGCTGAAATGAAGTTCAACTCCATCCATTTATATCTTCTCACAATGCCAAAGGAAGCTGACTTGAAGGGAGGCTCTATAACTTAAACAAATCGCGCCCCCTTGGATGCCTTAAAATCCATCAAAAGACTCTCTCCCAGGCCGACTTGAAGGGCCTTAAAATTAAATCACCAATCAGCATGCTTGGGACCCAATTCGAATTTGTAAATGCAAGGGAGAGGGGCTAAGTTGCATCGATTTAGAATAACATAGGCCCCAAGATGAATGCTTACACAATTAAATTCAAAAATCAAGGAGGGAGGATCAAAATTAAATTCAAATTGTTCTTTAAATGCATCGAACTTTGCACCAACACAGCATGGGGATTAAAATTTAAAATGAAAATCACCATGTGGATCCTCCAAATTAAATCGAAATTACAAGCATGGGGTTTTAAAAATACTGTATTTGAAATTTGCCAAAGGGCAGCCCCAAAATTACCTCGAGTTTTGGACCAATTAGCCATGAAATGCTTTGAAATTTAACAACCATGAGATCCAAAAGATTTTGAACTTTACAAGGGTGGATCACTAGGCAAGGAAATTCGAAATTAAAATACTAACGCTTGCATAACCAAGTGGCCAAAATGCTGTCTTGGCATAGAGGTTGGATCCAAAATTTGCAAGGATGCCTGTGAAATTCGAAATTGCTTAGCTCAAAATGCAAGAGGTCCCACTCCAAATCTAAAACTTGTCTTAATTGCCATAGCAAAATTGTAAGAGGTGGCTTGTTGAAAATAGGGCCTGTGAGAACCACCTTGCTAGAAATGAATTTGGGCGAAGGGGTTGATACAAAATTTGACACAACCACCCTTCCCAAATTTGAAAGAAGTAAGAACTACCATGCCAGAAATGCATTTGAGCGAGGTAGTTGGTACAAAAATTGACAGAACCACCTTGCCAGAAATGAATTTGGGCGAAGGGCAACGTTGATACAAAATTTTACATAACCACCCTTCCCAAATTTATTTCTCAAATATTTAAGTCCAAAATTTTCCCTTTTAATCCAAAATTTGCAATTTTGCCTTGCAAGGTTAAATCATCCAAAATGCCTTAGGCAAAAATTAATTTATTTCACCAAAAATAATAATTCCACTCTATGCCAAAACTGAAAATTTGCCACAAGCACCTTGTCAAGATTGAAAGTTTGTAAGAGGTGGCCTGCCAGAAATCGAAAGGTGAGGTGGTCATGCTGTTGAAAAGTGTAAGGGTGAGCTTATTGAAAATAAACATTTGTAAGGACCAGCTTGCCAGAAATTAAATCTTGACACAACCTCCACGCCAGAAATTCCAGACTTGAACAAATTTCAAAACTAATTCGAAAAATTTCAATCATTTTCTCATAAAAAACTCAATCAAGACTCCAATTTCACAAGTAAAAATCCAACCCCCCCCCCAAATCATGGCAAAGCCATCCAGTCGAAATTTGACACAATCACCCAACCAGAAATGCATTTGAGCGAGGAGATTGATACAAAAAATGACACAACCACCCCTCCCAAATTTGAAAGATGTAAGAACCAGCTGGTCGAAAATGCCAAAGTTGGGAGACAAAATTCCACTTGCAAAAAATCCGAAATTCACACAGGCTCGAAATTTCCAGAATCTTATCATCGCCACAAAATCAAATCAATTAATCCAAATCTTTAATTTGGATTTGCAAAATCGTCATTCCCAAAAAATTTACCAGACTTAGCCAAAATCTTGATCTTGCAAATCATTATCAATTACGTTCAAAATCCACATTGCCAAGGGAAAATCAAACAGACTTGGGATCTAAAACCATCTCAATCTCAAACCGGAGAAACGCCGCCAAGGCAAGTTCAAAGAGGGGGTCCCCAAGAATTGGGGTGGTGGTGTGAAAACCTCACAATAGGAAAGAGATTGGCAAAACAAGCCAATGGAGTATAATGTGATTAGTCTAGCTTCTTCACAACCATATATTACTACTTTTCGCTCCAATAAATTTTAAATAGCTTTGAGTTTCTATGGTAACAATGCAAAAAATGCTTCTTTTAACATCAAAATAGATTCCTTAGAAATTGATCTTTAACTGATATAGATAAGTATATTAACAAGCAGAAATAAAGATTTATATGGGAATGAATGTGAAACTATGAAAACCAGTTCCATTCTAAACCAACTAGTATCCCAATAATACTTCCCAGAAAGAGAGTTTGAACATTGCTACTAGTCACAATATGCATGTATTTGGGTTCCAAGCTGAAAAGGAAATTAAAATGGTATATTATGTTAAGTTTAGACACACAAGTTTCACACACTCCTGTGCTGGAAAATGTGACCTCCAAAAATACATCCAAGTGATCACTAGCATGATAGATAAATAAAAAATTGCATCCTATGATGATTTGCAAAAACAATAATCAAGAGGAGATGGGTATTAGTGCTAGTACAGGAGATGGGTAGGAGTACTGGTTCATTTTCAAACAAAATTGAAGTCAGATACTTGGAGACAGAAAACAAAAATTAAATAATTATATAAAACTTTAATCTAGAAAATAATAACCATACAATAGATATGCAACTTTAAAGAATGCAAAATACTAAAATGCTTTAAAAATAAACATTTTGAAGTATTGAAATAGATATCAACGAATGCAAAGATAAAATATATGAAAAACATCATCACAATAACAAAATAATTTTAAACCATAATCACCTAGAGATGACAGATAGAAACTGGGAGGGGAATGCCATTAATTTAAAAACATGGGACAAGAGTACATAGAGATGACAATATTTTGAATCAATTGATAAAAGTTCAATGCATGTGCACATCTTACGTCATATTATCATTGCTCTTTGTACTATTACCTCTTTGGGATTTGATATAAAAATACTATTACAAAACATTTATAACTTTTGAAACAGAAGATAGAAACTGCAAGTCTATTGATGTAATTATTTAGGTCCTTTAGCTTTTGTCAACCACATATCAGCAATTTACCAAAACCTAGTGTAATTCATATGATACTTCTAAGAAAACTCTATAGCGAGTTACCCAATTTTCAAGAGATGCTTCTAGAAGATGTACAGAGATGCAAGGAAATGTCGTATGAAATCTCCTAGTGTCTTGAGACATGACCATCTGGATTTCTAAGATAGAGACATGTTCCCAATACAAGAGACAAGTACCAAGGGTCGGGGTACAAGTTTCCTGGTAACTATGAAAAAAAATAAACAAGCAGGCAGATGAGACTCCACGTGTTCAACTATTTCAGTACAAGACAACAACTTGCTCTCAACAATAGAGCATATGTATGCATCAAATCATCAATTATTAGTAATGCTCTACTGTTGCAGAGCAATCTGTTGGGTTTCTCGAAAGGAGCGAAATAAATATTAAAAATCTAGTTCAAGGTTTTGCAACTTTACAGTTTCAGTTTACATTGCATTAGTCTTCACTCTTCAGACCTTACATCAGCTTCAGTTTCACATTTCAGCAGTTGAGTTCCTGTTAAAAATGCAGATTTCTTTTAATTTTCAATTTCATATTTATAAGATTTAAAACAGCTGCAGTAGGTGTTCCAGTTGGGCTCATACCACTATTATCAGAGCACTTTATTGGCTTCATTGGCAAGAATAATATCATGGAGGGCCACATCAGAAGATATTTGAAAAATACAATCAAAATTTTCTTCAACAAAAACACAAATCAGATTTCAGGAATGCTGCACAGTACAGTACACAAGAAGCAAATACAAAGATCAGAAATAGAATGCTCACAGATGCTCAATGCTATAGATAGTATGAGGAGATGCCAAAAGAGATTGTCTTACCAAAAGAAAACAACAATTCAGCTATTGACATAACTTGCCAGTCATGCCAGATCAAGGGACCTCATACAAAGACTGGCCACATGTCCTGCAAAATGGTAGTACCTCATACACAGATTTTATTTTCAGATTTCCAGCATACAATGCAATCCAAGGTAGATACAATTTAGTTTGGAAGGAAACAAGCAGTTCACAACTTCTTACAGTTCTCTGATCAGGGAAAGGACCCTTAACCAGATGAGATGAGTAAGATAGAGTGATGGAGGGGAACGGTGTAAAGGTTCCGCTAGGTACGCCAACCCCATGAAGCATGGGGCCAAGGGGGGTGGAGTTTACGCTCTTGGGCCTAGGGCAGTGACAATGTGGACACCTCATCATATCTTTCTTATCTCACTCCTCATTATGGTTAGGGCCATGAGAGTTCAGTGCTATAATCCTATAAGTATATTACTTCCATGATCTTAAATATGCATTATATTGTTACCTAATTTCTAGGTTGGGATTGTATATCTCTTTGTGTTATCAATTTATAAAGCTTAAGGCAGATTATATTACACTAACAATATAATTAGTTTGTGTGTGTGTGTGTGTATATGCACTTGTCCCTTATTTGGTAATTGCAGGACCTAAATCAGGATTTACCTTGTTAAAAGGCATTTTAAGTGGTAAAGTTATATCTCTAACCATCTTGCAATTCTTATTTTAATGGAATTTGTGATTCTATGGCACAAATTAGGGCAATCCCACAAGGGGGACATTACAACGTGGAAACCCAGGATGGGAAAACCATGGTGATAAATGCTGCTAGGATCTACTGTCCTAATCCAGCCTCGCGAATAAATTCAATTATTATGTTTAAGGGCACCAACCCTAAGGAGTCACCAAACCCCTATTCTAAGAGCACCAACTCTTTCAGATCTGAGCACCTACTCACTATTCAAAAGGCACCAACTTTTAGAATATGCAAACTACAATTCTGTTCAGAACAAATTACATTTCACGAGTATCACAAATATTTACTGATAAATACTACTCTCTTTTATTTACTGTAATATCTGCATGAAAGTAACCAAATGAATATTACTGTTAAACCTCTTTCAAAACCAATATCCACAAAAACTTACAGCCCTAATGTATTTTTCCTTCACAGTTCTATGCATAGCTTGTTCACAGCATTTACAAATTTCTCCAAATGTTTCTTAGAACTCTCCTTCATTAGTCTGATATCCTCTTCAAACAACACAGATACAATTGTGTTCTTTACAATTTCTGAATGTTAATTCAAATCAGAACAATGCCTATTTTCATTTCACATCACATTCCTATCCCCGACCTCCACATACATATTCACATCAGCAAATAAGAACATCTCAAAGATATTAATCTATTCACTTATTCAATCATATCGGCGTATATGATATGTCTTTCTATTCAGTGATACAGATACTTTTTTCTCACACCTCTTTCCATCGGCCCTAACACCTCTTTAATAGAGTCATCTGTCGGTTGAACAGTTAGGAGTAGTTTCAACCAACTTATAATTGTTCTATACAGCTATAACTGAAGCACCAATCTTCAGAAATGATCGCTATTCTATCAAAACTCTTTCGAACCTTTGTTATCGATGTTCTCAATAACCGGAAATAACAGAATCTACCAACTGAATCGGGTGTAACTTCTCATAACAGGTGGCTGTGCTGGCGAAGGAGGCTTCTCTGCTTCGGCAAAGAGTTCCATATTTCTCCAAGTTGCTCCTATTAATGATAACTTGATGCTCCACAAGTGGAGAGAAAGAAAATACAGTGCTACAATAATATACATTCTATGCCTTTCCCGTCATTTACATAGGTAATCATCACATTTAATCAAATAGAGCTCCCAATATTTATTCACGATCCTTTATTTTGTGATTGCTGCCTATGTTGCCGGATATGCATTCAGCGCCAAACAATAAGATAGGGACCCATGAGGAAATAAGGAGATCCCAATATTTAATGAATGGACGAAGACAGAAAGATTTAGACCACTACTTCATACAATGAACCCAAGCATAATGTCTTATACATGCCGTTATCATCTTCAATTCTTTTGCAAATAAGAAACGTCTGTTTATTCCTCAACCTCTAATTTCTGGGTATTATTCTCATCCGCATTAGTATTCTATGACATCTGTGTTTTATGATGTTCACTGTTTGCAATTCTTTCAACCAGTTTATAATCTGATTAATGCATTCAAACTGATTGTTGATTTGACATCAATGACAAACTAGTGTAACACTTATTAGTTATTTCTTTGAGAGATTGTTATTCTCAAATGCTGATCCATACATGAGCCCCTCGGAGCTTTGAGGATGATTAATCATTTCTTTCATCCCTTCCTTCCATGTTACATTGTGCTACTTAATCCAATCACACTTCTATTATCTTTCCCATTTACACTACAGTGCACAGTGTACACAGAAGAAGGTTTGTGCAAACTTCCTTACCGGATCTATAAACTTAGGACAACATTGCAAAAGCTACCTGTCTATGTAGTAACCTGTCTTGTGCTTGTAATTATTTTTCTTCTCTCTATCTTCTCTATTTTTGTCCATTTCTCTCTCCTTTATATGCCCTATCTTATCTTACCTTCATTTGAAACTCTCCTTTTGCATATCTTCTATCTCCCTTTCCTTCTTCCACCTTTGCTTCTTGTTTTCCTTTGCCTTTTAGCTTGACCTTATCTTTCTATTCCCTTAGAAGTCTCTTTATTTTCTCCTTTAGGGGGCATCCACTTGTTCCTAGCATCCCTTCACTCTCTATACCTTATCTTTTAATCTCCTTACCAATTCTGCATTCCCTCATCTATCTCACATCTCTCTTCTATTTCTGTCTCTCTTCTTTAATCCATCTCTCAATATCACTTTTCCCCCACTTGGAGGCATCATATCACTATATATGAGTGTGTGTGTGTGTGTGTGTTCCTAGCATCCCTTCACTTTCTATACCTTATCTTTTAATCTCCTTACCAATTCTACATTCCCTCATCGATCTCACATCTCTCTTCTATGTCTACCTCTCTTCTTTAATCCATCTCTCAATATCATTTTTCCCCCACTTGGAGGCATCATTATCAGCATCATATCACTCTATATATATATATATATATATATATATGCAACACTTGGGGGGATCATGTTACAATTGTGTTCTTTTCCTTTCACCACTTTAGGGCATGATCTAAATGTTCCTCTCCTTGTTCTCCTCAACATGATCACTCAGAGGCAAGAGCCACATGTTGCCCTTGTGACCCATTTTCCTATTTTGATGTAGGGGAATGACCTAAATGTTCCCCTCTTAATTTCCTCTTTTCCCATCATCAATACCCTTGACGATTTTCCTTTTCTTCTCCTGACCACTTTAGAATAAATTGATTGGCTTTTATATCTTCTATCACCAATCAAATTAGGGGGGCATATGTCCTCTCTCTCTCTCTTTTTACTTTACCATGAGGCTAGCGAAACCAATCATAGCTGGACCTAGTCTAGCCTTTCATACAATCAGGTGGCTACCACATAACATTTGATGACATTAAACCACTTCTGTCCATCTTAGTTTATCTTAGAACCTACAAATAGACCCTCTTTCCTTGTATCTCCTCATCTTTGCAATGGTGTGTCCTTTATGTTCAAAAACACATATAGGGGCTGACTGAGGGAGGCTACCCTTTAACACTTTCTTGTGCAGGTTTTCCCATTTTGCAATTGTTCATGAGCAAAAATGTGACAAGTGGATACAATGAAAACAGAAAAAGTCATCGTAAGTCATGATGAAACTTCCCTGAAAGTTGCAAAACTGTTGGGCATCATTACCAGGAGTGCTCACCTTTGCACACTAGTGCCCCACTTGCAAAGATAGCTAACAAAACTTTCTCATAAACTATTCTCTACCATATACTATTCATTTCAACCATTACTTTTTGTTTTCATTGCATTCTATTGTGTCATTATAGCCTGATTAGAGTTTCAACTTCTAGTGTATTTCTTCCATTTTCGCCATCTTGTTTACTTAGTTTCTCTCTATCTGTGCAGTATCTATACACGTGATTAACAAATGCAGAACCCAAGTGACCTGTAGAACTTCAGTTTCAGTCTGGTTGCAGTCTGAAATAGAACCTCCAATGCCCCTTTGGACACATGTGCCCCTTTTGAGTAAGACACATCCCAGAGCCTTCTAGATTTTTCATGGTGATTCCTAATAATATTTCTGGCAATTCATCTTCACAGGCTTTCAGCAAGTTTCCTTTTCCTAATTTAGACCTTGCTTGTTTCCATCTCCCATTTTTTGTTTCTAAGTTTGTTTCTTGTCTCTGTCAGTCTCAGCTCTAGTGTATGTTGGATTAGTTTTAGATTAGATTTGACTAAATTAATCTAAATAGATTTAATTTGGTCTTTTTTGGTATATATTTTAAAGAAAGAACTCACACCATCTTTCCATTTCATTTTCCTTAAGTGTCAATTGTAATTTAATTCCCTTGGACATCCACGAAATGTACAAGCCTTGTCACTACGAAAGCATTCATGATCTTACTTTTAGTTGCTCTAGTCAACCCCTGCATCTTCTCAAATGTTTCCAAATGAGCTCAAACTTTCCCCTTTTCCTGGCATAAGATGGCTCTACAGAAGTCCAGTTCTAACTCAAAGAAGAGTATTCAATGCCAAAGTCCACCGAATTCCACAATTCCTACAATGACATGATGTTTACCTTTCAATTTTGTAAATTTGGTGCTTTTCTGCATGATAAAGCCTTGGTTTCTGCAATCAATTTTAGCAAACTCTACAAATAGTGCACTACAGGAAACAACTCTTATGAGACTACTTTCCACTGATGTGATCATTTCCCTAGGCTCCTCAATGGTACACTTCTGGGTCAAGAGACCATTCGCCTCTTACAAGGTGTCAATCTTGTACATGACAATGCCTTAAGGGTGTCAAGGACTTAAGTGTTCCTTTCAAAAGCATTCCTCTACTTGAATATTTTGAATAATTGTTCCTCACAGCTCACTCCTACAGTTTGCTCAGTTTGCTTCAATTTCCAAGTATATAGTTATCTAACTCAATTTGTTTTCTTATCACTCCATCTGTATGTCATATTCAAATTTTCAATTGTGTTTGCCTTCTCTTGCATACATTCATCTAATGTACTGCCAGAGTCCTTCCAGTCATTACTTACCTTCAATTGGCTTGACATTCCAGAAGCTCCCATTGGCTTGAAAGGTATAGGAAGAGAGGCCTAAGACCGAACAACCTTTCTCACTTTCAATGCATCTTGCTTAGGTGAGCAAGGTAGTGGCACAATTGAGGTCAAATGAGGAACTTATATTTGTGGAATCACATCTAGGGCTAACTTGCAACTGTAACAAGTAGCGTCATCAACAGGAGTTGAAACAAAAAAAAACCAACAATAAAAACTGGTGTAACAAATGGTGATGAAACAGAAGTACTTGTGAGAATGGTTGTCGTAGGCAAATCCTAAACCATGGCCACTAACACAATTACTGGAACTACCTCAGGAATCTTAGCAAAGGCAACCTTTTGTTCCAATTCCAAAGCACATTTGACCAGAGATATCTCTACCACATCCTCATTGTCCTGGCTCTGGTTCCTTGTAATCAACTGTACAAAACCTGACTACCCTGACTAGGTCTGCCCTACAGTTAATAAAGCTCCCTAGTTGGCAGTGTTTGTTAATGCATTGGTGAATGCCCTCTTCTAGATGAAAGAAATTTGTTCCTTCTCAAACATGTGTCTCCAATCACCTTGGTGGAAATTTGAAACTGAAAGTTGACTGTACGGAGGCTAGCATCAAGTATTGACCTGCATTCTCTAATCTTTGGGTAACTCCATGATTGTATAATGCATAGCAGTTAAATTTGTCGTCATCAAGATATTATAATAATAGTAATCAAACTTGACATTTCTGTGAGCTGCAAAAAACTTACTCTCCTCTTAGGATCCCAGTACATCATCTTGGCCTTGGAGAACTTGAATATCTAGAATGGAGAAGGCATAGGGCCATGGTTGCCTATGTGGAATTGTTCTAACACCTACAGATATAGGCAACAAAGAATATGTCGTCACTTTCTTGGTTTTCAGGAAGTAGAAATACCAGTCAAAAATTGGTAGCAGACTTCCATTATGGCTATGCTACAGATTACATATTTGGGTAATTAGTGGGTAGCTCTAGGTATCCTCACCCATAATTATGGTGAATTCTGGGTATATCCCCCAAGCCAATTTATTAATATCCTCAATTGTAGAGTGCAGGGACTCTGGACTTAGGGGTTCCGAGTACATTTCAATAAACCATAGTATAAAAGTAGGCACAAATTGGGTAAATAATATCAATTTAGATGTGGGCAGGCAAAGATATCAAAGATAACACGGACTAGTCTGGTTGAAGGAAACCCTCTAACTAGTATTGGAGTACTAAAACTCATTTAAGCACAGATTGCATCAATCAAGTCAGTAAATCCCAGTCACTGGAGTTTGGAGAAGTCAGCTTTCCCCAATTCAATGCTTGGTCCTGTTTCCAAGATGATTGCTAGTAGAGGGACTCAGACTAGATCCAGGCGCTCTGAGACTCTGCAGCCAAATAATTTGATTAACAAAATCACTGCTTCCCTTATGACTAAAGAGAAGCTTCTGGTAATATACTCTTCACATTGAAAGAGAATACCTACAAAGTTATTACCAAAAGCATTCTCAACCATTTCAATGACTGGAACTTTAATGTCTATAATAGTCTGGCCAGTTAGCGCTATTTGCAAGGTTCCCTCAGACAAACCTTGGAACACCACAAACATGGCCCTGGTGTTTTGTCACTGCTGAGCCATTGAGCTATCATTCCATAATATAGGATCAAGCAACCTCAACATCTGTCAAAAAGCAACCCTGGTGATCATAGCTATAGGAATCCTTACAATATTTAAAAGATATGCAACACCAGTAGTGCTTAAATTTGCAGATATCACCCAGTAGACCGTTAGAGGGGAACAATAAATCTGTCCACTGTCTTGCCGAGGAAGGAGAAACTGTCTTTGCCAACACTCTCCATCCATTCATCTACAAAAGGGAAATCTTGCGGATTTTACTCATGATAATCCTTGAAAAGGTGGTACATATTGTTGAACGATTTACCTTCAATTTGTATAGAAATGTATCTCTGATTCTATATTGAATATAGGGTTGTTGCTTCTGTGCTTCTTGACCGGTCTTCTTTCAAGCTTCTCTTATGTTTATGGGTACAATTGAACTTTGGTAAATCTTTTGAACTCCAGTTTGATTTTGTTGTTTTAAGTTTTGTCTTTAATATGAGACATTGGATTTATAGACTTGGTCGGACTATACTCATTATTGCAAATGCAAACTCATAAAATCTGGATTTCATCTTGAAGTCTCCCCTGCCTCTCTAATTAATGGCCAAATCAACTATGTGCAAAAGGAAAATGAAATTCAGCAACTTTTGTCGAATGCCAATTTAAAGTTCAAAAAATGAGTTGGGATTCAAAACTGTAAATGCTTTGGTAGGTTTTTATATCAAGACTTCAGCAAACATGAAAAATTATACAATTGGACTTTACCTTTAATTGCTGAGGAAGATACGATCAGCAACTTATGCACCTTGATACTTTTAACACTTTTAAATTAACAATGGAATCTGAAGCCTTTTCTGAGCTAGAAATAGACAAGAGCTGTATTATTATTACCTTGACATAGTCCTTGTAGTACCCATGAATAGTGGGATCGTCAAAAAAAGAGTCATTTGAGGATCGCACATCAACTCCTGCTGCATAAGCCCATTGTACATACTGATCCTTCCCACCATAGGCCTTGAGATTATTAACAAGGCTGAAAATCAACCTAAGCCCATTTCTTCTTGCTTCCACAATGACAAAATCCAATGCCTGCAAATCACTATTCCAAGGATTATCAATTTGTTGAAGAACCTAAAAGCAAAAGTTCATTTTGACAATGATATTTTACAACTGTCATAATCAGTGAATGCCATTTTATTTCAAGAACAAAAACTTTGAAGAAGAGAATCAGATGTCTCTGTTGAGACTGCTTTGTCCCCAAGAAGAACATGCATTTCTCATTAAAAAGTGCACAATAATTCTAAAAACAATCCATCTCAATAACACATTCAAAAATGAGAAAAGCTCAGCAGTGTTGTTACCAAAAAGTAACTATGTTCAGCATTTGGGTTTTTGCATACAATTAGCAGCAATTAAATTTATACACGAGGATGCAGCATACATCTTATAGCACTCTTTGCAGCTATTGAAAGAAAATCATGTGGTATCTCACTGACAAGGGAAAGATAAATAACTTAAGTGTTGCAACATTTTACAATATCTAGAAATATATGCAAAGCAAACAAGAACAACTGATCTGAATGATCTTCCAACTCTGTTCTGTTATGAGCCCAAAGATTCATGTAGAGAATTCAATGATAAATGAGTGATCAATAACTCTATGAGAAAATATATATAGAAAAGTAAACAATATATTAGTAACCACAAATGACTAAAAGAAGATGAATAGGACCTCATGAGTAGAAAAGGCAATCATATCAAAGAGATGAATGACTAATATATTAAAATGTAATACCCGCTTACAAATATACTTATTAAACTCCCTTAACGTTGCTTTATCTTGACTAGCTGTCTCCTTACTCTTCTGTGGATGTTGTTTACTAGATAGATGATGAAAACAACGAATTTATCCCACAATTCACATCATACCATCACATTGTTAATATTATGGCCTTTACGATCAAGATCAACGCTTATTTATGGAATAAATAAGAGGACGAAATTAAGGAAATAATAATAGAATATACTTATGTAATATATTTATTATTATTAATTATCCTTTGTCAAAATGAATTAATTAATTAATATATATAAAGAGATAAAGTGTGATTTTGTAATAATAAATAATAAGCATTTATTATTTATTTATTATAAAATAATAAGCCTCTTGGGTGCCCCAAGTCGGCTGACTCCTAGGAGAAGAGTTAAGCACTTCAAATCTCATATATATACGTTTTCGATCCAAGAGGAGAGATCACCAAAAACATAACGTGTTTTCCTCTCCTTCAAGAATCGAAATCATCCATTGTGCAACTTGGAGCAGCGAATTCCATCATGTATTATAGGATCGAATTCATCCCCTTGCTGGAGCGAAATCCTTCCATTAATGAGCGAAATTTAGTCAGCTATAGAGGAGCGAATACTGTTGTGTGAAGTCAGCGAGTTCATCAATGAGCAAACAATTGGATCAGCGAATTCATGGTGCAAACTGGAAATGTGATTTACATCAGATCTAAAGTATATATAATTGGTGTGATTATCCCATATAGATGTGGAAGAACTCAAGTAAAAATTCAGGACTGCATATCAAGTGCAGATTGGTTGCAGTTATAATTGCAGATCGTAAGACACACATAGTGCTGGTTGCTGTCAGCTTGAATCTAAGTTGAAAGAAGCCCTAGGTGGGCTAATTGGCACATACATTGGAAAGGTTGAAGGCATAGTCAAAGTCTGATTTCCGGGTACTATCTTTCTTCTCTTGTGATTTCTTATATCATATCTTGTGCTTAGTTTTGTTAGATTTCTATAGATTGATATATTCCTTGCTAGAATCTGAAATATATTAACACACATTTCTACCTCAACAGTCCATCCATAATTATATATGAGTTGATCTTTGATAATGCCTCTACCACAGCTGTCATCTCATCTTCATGAGGACACGTTTGTTGCTATGTGTTTTGCTAAGAGTAAAATCTTGATAATGTTACACTTTCTTGAATGCGTATTTTTGTAACAGTGAATACATTCGCAATCACTTGACTTCAATGAGAAGAATGTATAACTATTTCTACATTTGTATTTTGGTTTTTTTGAACCAGCTTTTGTCATTGACTATTTACTTTAATTGTTTTAAGCTTGATCTTAGGGAAAACTCCATGGTTAAGCAAGCTTGAGTTGTAGTAGTATTGTGGTAGGTAACCTCTCAGAAAGTACCAATGTTTCAGCCCTGTGGGCATCATCTAGATGCAATGAGTGCTAGGTGGGCAATTCATGCTCATGACAGATGGGTTCTTATGAACCACTAATCATGAAATACTATTCCTAATAAAACATCGCAAAAACTGACTTGTGAAACTACAACCTCCTTGAGTGTTTATCAACCTTCTCTATGTGGCAAATCACGTCTCCCAACTTATTCTTTTGCCCCTTATCTTGATTTTGTATTTGTCCAATGGAGATTATATTCTCCACTCCCTACCTGAATTTCTGCTCTTTTCTACCAACTAAGCTCCAATATTTACAACTAAATTTCAACTTGGATCCTTTTTTATAATTTTGTTTTGCACTCATTTCAGATTATTACCAAATCAATCTTCCGAGAAATTGAATATTCAATGTCATGCTCGATTATTTGTTGGCATGACTATTTACTGATTTAAAGTTGTTTTGCTTTAAATACTCAATTAACAAAATTCTTCTCACACAATGAGTTAGCTAGGCTTGATAAAATTGTCAAATTTGACTTCACAACTTTACTCCACATATTGATGCTAATAAATGTTGAAATTGATGCTGCTAGACATCCAAGAATACCAAAGCAGGGATACTAAGACAAGTTAGACAGTTTGAATCTGTGTGATCAGGAAAATAAAAGCAAGGAAAACAAGACAAATAGTAGGTGTTATAGTCAGCCAACTTACAAAGAAGCTGACCTTACTATGGATAAGAGCGGTAGTGTAGCAGACACAAACAGTGCCATCTCCAACAGGACTGCATCTAGAGATCAAAAAGTTTTTCCTAAAAGAAAAGCTTACAATAACAATTTTTTTTGTTTTTGTAATAACATCAAGGATTGCTATCCTAAATACTCTGCTAATATGCAAAGCAAATATGTATTCATTGTGATATTGCTATCAGGATTCAACTGTATAGTTTTCAAGTCAAACTCATTGACCCATGTTTCATGAGTAGTGGTTCACAAGAACCCATCGCTCATGAGAATGAATGGAACACTTAGCACTCATTGCATCTAGGTGATGTTCACAAAGGTGAAGCATTGGGTCTTCCCAAGAGGTCACCCATCCCAAGACAACTCCAACTCAAGTTCTCTTAACCATGGAGTTTCCTCTACGGTTAAACCCACTTAGCTTGCTACCCCATTTGCAAAATCTTCAACAAGTGTTGTGCCTTATGAACCATTCATTATAGAGCCCCTTTAGCTCATCAATTGGTAAGTAGGAGATTTCCACAACAAGTCAAATTGTGATATTGCTATCAGGATTCAACTGTGTAGTTTAGGAGTCAAACTCATTGACCCATGTTTCATGAGTAGTGGATCACAAGAACCCATCTCTCATGAGAATGACTGGAACACTTAGCACTCCTTGAGAGATAAACAGAAATATTTTTTAGGAAGGCAAATGGTTACCCTTAATTGTTGCACCGTCTAGGTGATGCTCATAGAGGTGAAGCATTGGACCTTCCCGGGAGGTCACCCATCCCAGTACGATTCCAACTCAAACACGCTTAACCATGGAGTTTCCTCCAAGGTTAAACCCACTTAACATGCTACCCCATTTGCAAAACCTTCAACAAGTGGTGTACCTTATGAACCATTCATTATAGAGCCCAAGGTTAAACCCACTTAACATGCTACCCCATTTGCAAAACCTTCAACAAGTGGTGTACCTTATGAACCATTCATTATAGAGCCCCTTTAGCTCATCAATGAGTAAATGAGTTTGACTTGAAAAATACACAGTTGAATCCTGATAGCAATATCACAATTTGACTTGCTGTGAAAATCTCCTACTTACCAAATATGTATTCAAATTTTTCCAATGGTAGATACCACTACATAAATGTTTAAAGATAAGTTTTGAATGAATGTATGTTTTGTTATTTGTTGCTGTAATATGCCCCCCTCCTTGCTGTTCACTATTTCCTTTCCCCACTTACTGTAATTTTGTCAAACAGTTTGCATGCAATCTAGTAGCTGAGAGTTCTGATTTGTTTCAATGTGAGTGAAATGTTTGCTGATATAAAACTATTGCTTACAGTTTACTTTCAATACAAATAGTAAATAACAAGATGAACACTTCAAAGGTTACATAAACATAACTTTAGTGCATTTTATTTTGAACTTCCAACATTCCAATTTATCTCAAAAAATTTGCCTTACAAATCAGAATATTAGATAATGGCAGGCCTGGTAACTACCATCTTAAGATTCACACAATTTTGAATAGGAATGTAGCAATTACTCACAAACAGCTCCAGCAATGGTCTCCAAACAATGGCGGATCTGATTTATAGCAAGCTGGAAATTACTGTAGCGCGACACTGTAGCAGCGTACTGTAGCTCGGCACTGTAGCGCAGTACTGTAGCATGACACTGTAGCGAAGCACTGTAGCACGGCACTGTAGCGAGGCACTGTAGCAGCAAGATGAATTTTTTGAAACTCAAATCCAATCCTTCTGACTTTATCTTTCAACAGCAAGAAGAATGCTAGCATAGAGGGTTTCCGTCCTCAAAGCCCTTGTGCAAACAAATCTCCAAAAACTCAGCAATTTCATATTTTCCAAAACATGTATAAATGAGAGCCATCATCTCTCTTTTAAACCCTTTCTCATTAGTTCTTCCCTTCCATCCACCAATGTGGGATAATATAGGAGTTTAATATTACTTTCCCCCTTAAGAAATGCCCATGTATGTCTTTTTTAAGGGGTGACTTGATTTTTATAAAGTGACTTTATGAAACAATATAATATTTAATTTAAATAGTCACTTTATAGTTATAACTTCAAACATTATAATAATATACCAAATAAACTCGGAATCCCACATATAATAGCTTGTCGGAAAGAGTTTGACAAAATGCATCTCATCCAGCCACTGAAAATTGAAGGCACTGCATCCCCTGTTGGCTTACTAAAAATAG
>MU223392.1:456571-474145 GCA_018584345.1 Thuja plicata
TGTAAATAAATTTGACTAGGCTAAGTAACCTCAGGATCCCTTTGTAGTCCTGGTTAGCCCTTGGGACCATGAAAGAATGGGCTAACGACTAGTCAAATCATGTCTGGCTCAAGAAGGGGACATTACAGTTGCATTCAATTCTTTGTAATGATGGTTTTGTGGGCAAATTGGCAGGTCGGAGCTCAAAGAAATAAATCCAGTTCCAAAACTTTACAAGCAACAATGTAGCAAGAATATCCTTTAGTTGCAAGTTCTAACCCACATGAATAGTAGAATACATATTACATTCTGCAAACTACCTTATCGTCTTTCTGATGAGCCTCAACAATCAACCCTTTAACAATCTGCAGAACGTGAACATATAAAACTGCAAATGTGTCACCCATCGCCACAGTTGAAGTCACAGTAAAATGTCTTTTGCGAGTAAAATTAGGCATGGAAAGAAATATAAATGAAATTTTGAGTAAAATGCCCTGGCTACTTCCAGCAATATATGACTTTGAAATGCAGGAAAAATTATTAAAAAATTAATTCAAACTCGTGAATACAACACATGTAGACCCTATTAAAATAAAATCCCAAGCATTTAGAACACTCACTGAAAATAGGTCAAGTCCAAATCAATTGCATGCCAAACAATTTTATCACAAGATAATGTCAAAGAAAGAGCCAAAAAAGCAATCAGCAATTCAATGCAATTTTTTCCCAGTTATTGCTTCTATGGGTCTAGAAGCTATGTATTGCAGTTAATGTCCCCAGAAGGGGCCTTGTCAACTGTATCAAAGCAGCCATGACCCAAACATATATGTCTACCAAGCCCATGGGGACATTTCAAATGAAAATCTGGAACCCTGTAAGCAAACAAAGAGAAATTAAGAAAGGTTCATAACTTATGTATTATGGTTATTATCCTCCAATTCAAGTCATGATTTTTTTGCTGTCTGTGATAGGCAGTGAACTTACATTTCTTCTTTTAAATTGAAAAAAATAATTTGTCTGATTTTTGAAAGCCCATTTGGTTGTTACACACTCACATCAAAAACATCATGGATTCCAAATTAAACTAGAAAATCAAGTTCAGAGGCATTAGGTTCAAGTGCTCAGAGAATGGTGTAAGGTTTGTAATGATGTATCTAATGGGCTTCAACCCGTGTTGCTTACTCTGAAATCTCTATCAATCTAAGAAAGGCCAAACAAATCGTCAACTCAGAAAAAATTAAGGAACTTGATGTCAACCACGGACATCCTTGAGTTTGGCTTTGATTTGCTGGAGCCTGGAGAAGGTCTTGAATTTTTAAATGAAGCTTAGCCGAATTTTGCACCATGGTAGAAGCTTTGCCTTGTTTCTTTTTGCTGGTGAGATATGTCTACTGCTGGGAAAACAACTCGACTATGGTGCCAAAAAATGGATGCCATAACAAACTTTGAAAGGAGAATGCCCTGCTGAAACATGAGTAGCATGGCTGTAGCTTTGTTGAATGACCTACAAAGAAATATCTCATATCCTTTTCTTCTTATCAAAAATGCAGAGGATTGACTAAAATGGAATTAACAGTCTCAGTCGGACAAGAAATCTGAGGATGAAAAAGCGCAACTAACAACCTAGAAGCTTACAGAATAATCAGAAAAAGTGATACAGAGCATGAATCACAGTCTGAAATAATAGTTAGCAACTGCGAAACACAGGGACACGTCCCCTGCCCCAAAACCCAACATCCCCATCCCCTAGCCATTACTGGTACGACAGGACACCGAGGGGACATGTGACCTTTTCACACATCGTTCAATTGCAAATGGGAACCCCCTGCTTTTTTGTAGCCTAGTCTTTTTGGCTTTCGTACTTGGTAGTTCCAACGTCAATCCCCTGAGATTCCTCGTGTTTCGAATGAGAATTGATGGATTTGGCTAAGTCTGGAGTGGAGAATTGTTTCCTGCCTTTCACGGTTTCAGTTTTTAGGGCTTTCCTAATTACAAACTGTGAGTTTAGATTAAGTGTTGAGTTGAAAATCCCTCGAAGAATAAACCGGTGAAATTTTAAGTCTTTTAGTGAAGTTCCTATTTTTTAGGGAGTTCTATCTTTATTGAGTCTCCGATTGGCTTCATTTTGAGTTTTGAAGTTTCCTATTTTTAAGGGTTTCCTATTTTTTAGGGATGTCTATTTTTAGTAAGTCCCAGTTTGCCCTAGTTTCATGTTTGAACAAACTTACTATTTATAGTAAGTCTATTTTTGGCAAGTCAGATAAGCACTAACTGAAGAGGAGGAAAATGGGTATCCAAATCTATACATGGAAAGGTGATCAGAAAAAGCAATCTGAAAAAGCAGCCTCTGGAAAAAGTAGTCTCCTGAAAAAGCGGCCTTCGGAAAAAGTAGTCTCCTGAAAAAGCGGCCTTCGGAAAGCAGCTCGAAAAAGCATCCCCTGAAAAAGCAATTTGAACAAGCAAAAAGGCAACCCGAAAACAGTGACAAAACACTAAAAAGGCCTCTAGAAGAGGAAAAAGCATACACCTCTTCACAGAATTTGAAATAGGGTCGGTGCGCAATGCATTGCTCATTCCACACAAGTGTGAGCATGGGGCAAATAACTTATATAGGGGGACATGTTCAATTGTTGGTGATCTCCAACATCAGAAAGCGTTGCAAACGAGTTGAGTTGGGAAAGCATTGCAAATGCGTTGAGATGGCTAAGTGTTGAGCAAGGCCGAGTTGGGAAAGCATTACAAATGAGTTGAGATGGCTAAATGTTGAGCAAGGCCTAGTTGGGAAAGCATGAGAAACGAGCAGAGTTGGGAAAGCATTGCAAGCAGTTGGGAAAGAATTGTAACTGAGTTGGGAATGCATGAGAAATGAGCAAAAATGGCTAACTGTTGAAAATCCTCCTACAGTGCTCAAATGCACCTTGGGCGCAAATCCAATGTAGGCAAGCAAAAAATTGTCTTAAAAAATTGTCTAAGTGCTGAAAATCCTCCTACGGTGCTCAAATGCGCCTTGGGCACAAATCCAAGGTAGGCAAGCAGAAATTCATCTAAGTGTTGAAAATCCTCTTGTTGCGCTCGAATGCACCTAGGGCGCAAATCCAAGTAGGCAAGCAGAAATTGTCTAAGTGTTGAAAATTCTCCCAATGTGCTTGAATGCGCCTTGGGCGCAAATCCAAGGTAGGCAAGCAAAAATTTGTCTCAGTGTTGAAAATCCTCCTGGAGTGCTTGAATGCGACTTGGGAGCGAATCCAAGGTAGGCAAGCAAAAATTTGTCTAAGTGTTGAAAATCCTCCTGCAGTGCTCAAATGCGCCTTGAGCGTAAATCCAAGGTAGGCAAGCAGAAATTTGTTTAAGTGTTGCAAATCCTCGTGTAGTGCTCAAATGCGCCTTGGGTGCAAATCCAAGCTAGGCAAGCAAAAATTTGTCTAAGTGTTGAAAATCCTCCTACAGCGCTCAAATGCACCTTGGGCGCAAATCCAAGGTAGGTGAGACAAATTTGTCTTGGTGTTGAAAATCCTCCTATAGTGCTCAAATGCGTCTTGGGCGCAAATCCAAGGTAGGCGAGTAGAAATTTGTGTAAGTGTTGAAAATCCTCATGCAATGCTCAAATGTGACTTGGGCGCAAATCCAAGGTAGGCAAGCGAAGTCTAAGTGTTGAAAATCCTACTACAATGCTCAGATGTGCCTTGGGCTCAAATCCATGGTAGTCAAGTAACTGTGGAAAAACATGAAAATCTTTCTGCATAGTCAGTATGTGCCCTAGAGTGCTAGTTCAGAGGGGCCCAAGGAAAAGTTTGAAAGGACAAGAAACCTCTGTCATGCTCCATATGCACCCATCAACATGGTTTTTACATGCTTTGGGAAGTTGTTCAGAGTTATGAAAATCCTTTACAAGGTCTAATATGTGCCCATGAAGGAAGTGTGTTGACGAAGTTAAACGCCTTGAAAGGAACTTTTTTTTGGAAAAATTAAGAGCAAGAGGCGTGCAAATTTTAGACAGAATTTTTAGAGAGGTGATTTCTAGAGAGTTTAAGGCGTGGAATTTTTTAAGAAAAGGAATTATGAATTGGATTGGAAATCAAAAAGAAAGGATTTTTTAGAGAGAAAGGATCTTTAAAAAGAGAAAATATGGAAAAGTTTTTGTGTTATATTAAAAATTCCTCGCATGATTCTTATGTCAATTATTTTATTTTGCAGGAGGAAGACTTCCAGTTCAAGATACTCAAGGTTCGAGACCTCAAAGATTAAAGTTCAAGTACAAAAGAAGAAGGAAGAGTTCAAGACCCTGAAATTCCTCTGGAAAATCGAAAGATCACAGTCAGGAAAGAGCAACAAGGAAGCATTCCAATTCCAGGCGTTCAAGAAAGACATTCAAGTTCCTGAGATCCAATTCAAGTATGAAAGACTTCAGCAATGACAGAATGGTCAACATGAATGGCACTCAATCGCCTTCCAAAGTCGACATGTCTCAGTTCACTGCATTCAATGAAGGGAATCCTTGATTGGCTATTTTGGGGTGACAACACAGTGGATATTTATTTCACCCCTCTGTTGAGTGGACTTACATAGTGGGCATTTCTTACCCCACTAAGAAAGTTGCTCTCTTCTGATTGGTCCAAGTGAACCCTCTCATTAATTGTAGATTCTCTCTTCTTGCCCTAACCCTAATTAGGGTTGATGTAGCAAAATCTGGGTTGTTGGTTTTGTTTCAATCCTGGCCACCCATTGTAATCTGGGACCTATATAAATGGCTCACTTCTCATTTGTAAAGAAGCGAATTTTGAGATTGTTGCTAAGAGCTACCAAGATAATAAAATTTTCATTGTTGGTTTCATGGTGCTTACGTGATGTATTTGAGTGCTTGCATGGTTTCATTGTTCCCTCACTTGAGTAGATTTGTTTATCAAGTGCTTTGATTTTAGTGGAGAATGTAATGGTGTTTGATGAATTTCCATGGCTCATACTTTTGGTAGATTGTTGATTGTAAGTTGTCGTGTAAAGTTAGCCTGAGCCCCCTTTTTATGGATGCTTAACTTCTACTATTAAATGTGCATTGTTCATTATGATGGTGTTCATTGTGATATGAAAATTATTTGCACCAGCTTTGTGTAGTTGTTGAATTTGACGAAGCAAAGTTTGGTAGATTTCATCATAGTAGTACTCATTTTTCAAGTTCTTAGGATTAGAGTAGAATTCCTAAATCCTTATCTCATTTACTTTCAGCATATATTGTGAAATACCCAAAAAAAGTGCTTTCATTGTTATATCATTTGAAAGCTCTCATAACTAGTATTGTCTGAATCATCTTAAGAACGAGTATGTAAGTCCCCTCGTGATACCAGCATATCACATTGACCATTAAGCTTATCCACAATCCAGAACTGGCATAAAAGAACCTTTAAGTCAATTGTATGATCTTTCACAATCTTAGCATGCACATGATTTTGATCAAGAGAGGATAGGATATCTCAATATTTTATTCTACTGTTGGTACGATCATAAAACACCCTTCAACAGGACATCCCCCTCCTATCCCTAATACCTGCTCAACCCTCCAAAATGCCAGGAAATGTCCCTAGCCATTTGGGAGCGGCTAGCCGTCCTTGGGACAACCAAGGGACATTTAGGCTAGGAATGCCCTCGGGCATTTAAAAACAAAAAAATAAGTTTTTTTTTTTCTGTTTGCTTCTATACCTTTTTGTATGAGAATCAAAGCATGTATGAGAATCAAAATAGCTACTCTAATTTCAAATATATGAGAATCAAATGTATTCAATGAAATACACATTAAAAGTTATAGTAGTTTAATTTTCTGAGTCATGCCAAGTCCGAGTCTCAGTACTATGCTTGAAAGTTTCATTCTTCAGTTTTAAAATTTTAAAAATGACTATTTTATTTCTTTGTATGATTGTACTTTATTTGCTCTGAAAATGTTTACTAATTGGCATTGACCATAGTGGGTAACATTGGATGATCTACTTCTGATTGGATGATCCACTTCTGCTAGAGTGTGATAGTGACTTAGATGGTTCTCAGTCTTTGGATATTATAGCCCGAATGAAGGTTAGTTTCATGGACTGTTGTATTTTGATGTTTGAGACTTCTAGATACATGTTTGAGACTTTTGGATATTGATAGTCCATGGTTTTTTAATGTTTGAGCCTGTTGTTATAATTCTTTATTGAAATTTATTAGGATGTTATACTACAGCTCTCGTGATTTATTGATATTGTTGTTATCAGTTGTTGACATATCTCTCTCTTCACCTCTCTCTCTCTATAATATATTAATATATTTGGAAAAAATTATACATATATAAATTTAAAAATTTGTGTACCACCATCCCCTGCCGTCCCCTAAAAATGGCCCTTTAGGAAATGTCCTGGAAACACGGCCCCTGTCGGCCCCCAGTCCCCATCTCGAAACGTTGTGGAACGTAAGTTAGCAAAAAAATGTCCCAAACATGCTCAAAGAACAAGCCTGCAGTTTACAAAGTTCCAATGTTATTAAAGAACAACATAAAGATCGCCATTTAGTTAAACTAGCAAGCAAACACTATCATGCAGTCACGCTGGTGCTGCCCACTAAAAAGCTGTGGAAATAAATTGCCACAGATGACAAGGTATTGGAAATGGTTGATATGATCCGATCTTTCAATCAACTAAATGTAGTTCTAAACTTGTCCACATAATAGGCCAATAAAAGTGCTATTAAAATGTTTCAAGGTCTCTTGGACATATGAAATATGAGGATGAGACAGCTGCCTTTTGCAATTGTTGGCAAGACAAGCCAACAGGAATGCAAGGATGAGTGGACTGATGCAACAACCTATCTCATTAATATATTTTAGGAAATAAGCCAAACAACCACAATTAAATGTTAAAGAACTTTAAGTGTCATGAACTTGGGAACTTTCCATAGGCTACACACTCAGTATCCAAAAAGGTGGACAATTAAGAAGATCCACCACTTTGTTGACAATGCCATTTTCATATATTTTCACCAAATAAAATTGTATATTGTAACATGCACACTTCAAATGCTAATGTTCTTGCAACTCAGACTGAGAGTTTAAGAACTAAAGTGGTTGGGCCATCACCATGTGAAATTGCTTCTTTCTTAAGAAGATAATGATAGGTGCTATTATTCATCTTGTAACAATGCCTCAAAATGATATGCTACTGGATACTCTCCCCGCTTAAATATTGTATTGGGAAGCATTAAACACAAGCACAAATTGCTATTACAAATTTGGGTGAAAAGCAATTAAACAAAGGAATGAGACTCTTTCAACCAGTGAAATCAAACTCATTCCTACTGCCCACAAGGACGATACATAAATAAACAGATAAAGATAAGGCAATGGAGCTCATATTGAACCACATTGCACCTAAACTTCATTTAAATGCCAATGGGAAGCCTGAAAGGCCATAAGCCATAGGATGGCAATCTCTATCTCGACCCACCATCCATCATCCATTATGGAGAAGAGGGGAGGAAGGAGGGGCAGCTCCTTGACTTATTGGTAGGTCAAAGAAGTTAACTCGTGTTCCATGGGGACACATCCCTAGCCCTCAGACCACCATCCCACCCCAAGTGGCATCTAAAGTATGGGAGGATAGCAGGGGATATCCCTTGGGCTTCACCAAAAAATTTCAAATCTTCTAAACATTTCCGATACATGTTGCAGTAATAGGAAATGTTGTGGGGGATGTTTGGCCAATCCTTGTAATGCCCCTTCTTCAGATCTTCCTGATTTTGCACTATAACAAAAATCCCCACTCAAGTCTAAGAAGGTAATTCATTTACAAGCATGACTTTAATAAAATATTGTCAAATGTAGTACATTATTAAAGAAAATTCCGGTTTCGGTCCTGCAACAATATTAATTAATAATCATTAAGGAGTAAGAACATGTGATAACATCTAACTTTACAAAGCATTAACACAAATATTAAGAATTCATAATAACATATACATCCACATAAACATCAATTAAATTTTAATTCCAAAATAGCATTTAATAATTATTCCAAAGTATATTCCTATAGTAATCGTATTTCTTATTCATTGGAAACATTTGCAAACCTGAACCTCAAGGATGGTTGTCCTTGTATTGCGAGAGCATGGGTGGATCTTCAACCAACCATCTTGGGGTGGCATAATTGAGAAGGCCCTCAAGCCCATGAGCACTTATATGCCTCCCGGTCCACGAGATCCCTCAAGCACAAGAGCACTCATTTGGCCCACGAATATGGTAGGATCTCAGTCCACTCCATCTCTCAACCCACCTTGGCACTTCATTCTCCTCGATCAAGCCCAGGAGGACTCATACACCTCCTAGCTCACAAGCACTACATCTTGAGGTGGCATGCTTTGATAAGAGCATAAAGACTACCTTCCTTGCCAAGATGGGGAGCACTCACATTCCTCCCAACCAACAAGCACTCCATCTCAAAGTGGTATGCTTTCTTAAGGATAGGTCGGGACTTCACCTCTTGTGAACTCTTAAGGCAGGATATCTTTCCTGTTTGCAATCCATTTCTAATGAATTCAAAAGTGATTAGCTATATGAATTTGCTATTAGATACTTATTAAAAGGAAATGCAATTAAATTACTTACTATGATCAATCATTTAATTTTTGCATAGAGTAATTATTGCATCTATATATTTATAAATTATTTATATTCATAAACTTATCTCTCAATTGATTAGTGCTGATGATACTAATTATTTGTAACTTGAAGCTTAGCTTTCTTTTTCTGTTTTCAGATTTCACTTGCTGATTGATGATCCCCCTAAATGAAACGTCTTCCCTTTTATATTCACATATCCAAGTGAAGTGACACATCTCTTTGAATAGAGACCTCCTTCCCAAGAGTCGTGACTTTCTATTCAACCTCAAGTGCTGCTTTATGAATTGTAATTGTTGCCATTAAACTTTAATTAGTTTCCCCAGTTCTCAATCGGCCCTCTTGCTAAATATATTCTTTTGATTTTGGTCAGCCCTTTTGAATGAAGGATGTTTATTATCCTTGGTCAGTCATTGTTTTGCTCATAGTTGTATTCTCTAACCTAGGTCAGTCCCTATAATAATTCACTGCCCTTTCTATCTCTATTGACCTCTTTATAAACCAATGCTATTTTAATTCCCTTAAATCTGGTTAGTCTCTTGTTATGTTTTAGTTCATCGCCTAGTTATTATTTATTAAGCTGCGATTTTCTTGTAAGTGGTATTGTCTTCATGGCGGGAGCATCACAGTCTACCCTTCCCGAGATCGTGTGTCCACAACCAATTTCAGATTAAGATGATTAAAATTTCTGCTCCTTCCCAAGTGGTGTCTTCCATAGGTGAATTTTTCCAATTAACCAAATATTCTGGCATAACCTTATTCCTTAATTTCTTCTCTTGAATACCAAGGATAGTCTCAGGTTCCAAAGTTAATTTTCATTCGGCATCAAACGTAGATAACTCCAAAAGCGATGTAACATATTACCCTAACACTTTCTTGAGGTTTGCTACATAGAAGACATTATGAATTCGATTGTTTTCCGATAACTACAATTCATAAGCAACTTTGCCAATCCTTCGAACAATCTTATATGAGCCATAAAATCGTGGCTTGAGCTTTACAGCACCACTCCCCTTGATCTTAGGAAGAATAAATCTCACACTTTGAATGTTCTTTCAGTTCTTCATCGATCAACATACATCTTCTATTGATTTTGTCCATAGTGCATGTTATCTTTAAGTGCATTCAAAATGTCCATACTTTGTTGCACCAAGTATCTAGCTCCCAAAACTCAACTTTCAGTAAGAATTAAATCTCCCAATGATGCCACCCCATACCCATATAATCCTTTGAAAGGACTCATCCCCATTTACAAGTGATGAGTGGCATTATAATAATGCTCCCTGAGATAGCCATTTGATCCATACAGTTTGCTGCCCAATGACATAGTCAAAAAGAAGAAGAACAAGTTATGTTCCTGCCATTGGATCCCCAAAACAATGATGGTCATAAAGGCAAAAAGAAGAAGCACAAGTAATGTTCCTGCTATGGAAACCCATGAAAGGTGTCATATCCCCCTCATAAGAACAAGAATTAATCTTATTTTCATATTTAGACTTTGTTAATTGTAGATTTTGCCTTTCTAAAATAACCTTAAAAATGACTCATGACGCCTAGAATGAAAGACAAATTGAACCAACAGTTGGATAGATTTCCACTGAATGGATAATCTTCCTCTAAATTTTAGAGGTACAGCTCCCTCTTATGATATAATTTGGATTTTTAGGTGTGCTTTTAACCAGAAAGAAGAAAAGGCAAAACTAACATCTGAGCATAGCCATACTGCAAATGAGAATAACAGATTTATAGACAAAGGGATACAAAGATAAATGACACAAAGTTCACTTTCAGAGTACCCACAACAGAAATAATTAGGGAAAGTAACAGCAAATCCCTTTAGATCGTGTGAACAATCAAGACACAAAGTTCATTAAATATTCACTCTTAATCTATCGTAATAGATGAAGATACCCAAGAATGACTGCGATTGACTTAAGAAAATAACAGCCACAAAGAAGAACATATAAACACAAAGTTTTACAAATTCCCCTTTATTTCTTGGATAAAAACATAGAGCTCAAAGTCTTTGTTTCTGTGCAATAGATCAAGTTTCTTCCCCAGAAAAATACTGGCATTTCCCCTTACAAAGCTAAAATCAGAAATACTTCCTCCCCTGAGCATAGGCTTCAGAAGAAAAAGAATCCCTCCAAAAGTAACTCACACCTCTCTTCTTGAAAAATTTTATAATAAATAACTCGAGGTGACCTTTCAGTTCTTCTCCCCTTTTCAGTTTTTGTAACTGAGTCTTGAAAAGAATGTTATTCCCCCTGATTTACGAGCAAAAATAGATGTCTGGACACGTGTGACATGATTTATAACATCATGTATGCCTTAATTGATGCTCATAGCCTACAGAAACTTCTCTGTTTCACGTTGGATAGAGGTGGTCAACCTTGGTTTTGAGCCCGCCAATTGCATTTGCTGAAAATATTTGGAACTTTCCTATTAAAACCACTTGAAAATGTTTCATCGGGCCCAAAAGGGAATCCAGAGTAATGTCAATCACTGTGCTGTCGAGTTTTTGCTGGAGTTAAGGAACCATGCAATCTGCCCGACAATGATTATAGTCGGCAAGTTGGGAAAAAGTATGAATTTTCGCACTATACATGCTTGGTTAAGGAGTTCGGGAAAGAACCCGACTATTCATGGATTCCAAAAAATTTCAGAACCTTTCTTGATAATTCCCATCGGGTCCATGGTAGTTTGGAGGCTCTTTGAAATAAGGTCAAACTTATATAGTTTGCGAACCATGCTCAGATCCACTAATATAATGCTCAATTAGTTTGTGTACCTTCAAATTGAGTCAGGGATATTTGATGTTTGGGGATTACATGTACTTGCCTGATAATACATTATGTCGGCAAGTTGGGTGAGAAAGGAAACTTTGAAACTGGTTTTGCATTTAGGAGAGAACGTCGACATACCAACTTTGCACGGACTCTAAATATTCCCAAACATTTTTTTTTAGTGATATTCATCGGCTCCACCATCTTCAGCTTTATGCATTGTGGAGTCAAAGAGTGGCCAAGATAGATTGTTTACCGTCAACGGGTAACTTATAGTAATTGCATAGATACAGTTGCATACTCAGCATGTGATATAAAAGGTTATTGTATTAATCATAATGTTCCGTCCATTTTTCCCCCTCTCTTCGTCAGAGAATAAGTTCATATATAACATCCGAAGGGACACGACTGAAACGTCGCGTTGTAACTGCCTAACCCTTCGGTGACTAACAACCTAGATTAACATAATACTATATTTCATGACACCCGTACATACAATTATTCCACCAACATAGATGACAAAGGCTGGATTTAAAATTTTAAAATTGGCCAGTGTCAAGAATTGGGGTAACAACAGGCTCTGATTGGGGACGAGGACTGAACAGGACAAAGAGAATCCAGAAAATAGACTAGTGCCTGTTCCATTGGGTTACAGGGTCAGGGAAAGACAGAAAGACAAGGCGTTGCTTGCAGATGGGGGGAGGGGAACAGGGCACACTAAGAACAAGCCAAAACTGACTAAAACCTATAGCACACCAAAAACTTTATTTACAAAAGAACAGGGATTACATGTACTTGCCCGAAAATACATTATGTTAGCGAGTCGAGTGAGAACAGAAACTTTGAAACTGGTTTTGCATTTAGGAGAGAACGCCGACGTCCCAACTTTGCACAGACTATAAATATTCCGAAACGTTTTTCTTTTAGTGATATTCATCGGGTCCACCATCTTCAGCTTTAAGCATTGTGGAGTCAAAGAGTGGCCAAGATAGATGACAGAGGTGGGACATAAAATTTTAAAATTGGCCAGTGTCAAAAATTGGGCTAACAGATTTCAAAATATTTGATGTATTTAGTCAATTAATACCGATTATATGAAATTGATACACATTTAATATGTTTAGTTGATTAATGTCTATTATATAATATTAATATCATTTGATATATTTGATAAATAATATTAATATCATTTGATGTAATTGCCAGAATTAATTAATTAAGATCTAATATTCAATAATATAATCTTTAACATATTAATCAATATTCAATAATGCTATTTATCTCCTCAGTCGATGGCTAAGGAGAAAAGTCCCTAAACAAACAAAAAACATATTGACCAGGCTGAAGAGGCGCGACTGATGCCTTGCAAGGCCAGAGGGGGATGCGTCTAGTAAGGACGCCAAAATGGGTTATACAAAGGCGCTTCTCTCTTCTGCGTTAAGCACACGAGAAAAAAAGCACAGCAGATCGAGGGGAAAATAGAAAGGCAGGGAAGCATACCAGACTTACGTCCAGCCAGCAATAATAATAGATATAAAATTACCAAATAGGAGAAGAGGGTTCTGCACAGTAAAGGTATCCAGCAGGCGATAAAAGCCTGAGTTATAAGCACAGGACGTTGACAGAGGTATAGCCAACAAGGAAAAGTCAGAATTCTATAAGAGGATCGATCAGACAGAGAAAGGGAGATGGTAACTTCTGAACCACAGTTAGATTATAAAGGTATGTCATTTGATATAAACACATATGCCTGTGTATCATTAAACTAATGTGTTTCTAATTTGTGTATATGTCATTTTATATGTACTTCTGATCATATATGCCTGGGTATTACTAAAACGTCCAGACAAATACATCATACTATCTGATATAAATATATAAATATGAAATATACAATTATCTCCAGAAATACACAATTTATTGTACTGATTACAAACTGATTCTACATTGGACTAGAATTATGTCATACAAATAAAACAGTCACCTCAACCAAGCTTAGCATATATATTTATATGTTTCATCAGTCTGCAATAATTAGACATGTAAGAATGTGCGACTTAGAATACGATGTGATTATTACCTTACAAGATGGGTAAGCCCTGAGGTGGAAAGGACCGTGCTACAATCATACAAAGGCACTAGGTAAGGCCTGCATCATACAAAGGCACTAGAAAAGGCCTGCGGTGGAATGGGCATGCCTTACGTCATACAAGGGCACTATTTGTGAGGGATAGTCAATATGGGTGTTAAATGCTATAAGTGAACTTCTTCATATGCCTTGTTATCTGAATCTCTAGGTTAGGGTTTGTATATCTCTTTATCAATTCATAAGGCTTAAGATAGATTATATCATGCTAACAATCAGTTTATGTATGTATACATGTACACTTGTTTCCTTACTTGTTGATTGCAGGACTCATCTTCAAAGTACAATGGACGAAATATCCTACTAATAAGCCACCTCTCTAACCCTAGTTATTGTAAATTGTGTTGTAGGGTACAATTTAAGGCAAATTCTAGAAGGGGACATTACAAAAGGGCTACTATATGAGTTTTTGTATTAATGACATGGAATGTATTTAATAGATTTCTTTGGGTCTATGTAGGGTGCTTTCTGTTAAAGGTTGTAGCTTCAGTCGTATGATCATTTAGACTACATATAATACTTTGATATTGATTAATAATAATATATTGTATGTTTTATATATGCAATATATATATATATATATATATATGTTATATTATATATATTATTATTAAATATATATTATGCAAACTTATATTATTCTAATATATGATTGATTAATGAAACATTAACAATTATAATGAATAGACATGTCCCATGAAGGGACATGTCTCTCCTAGGCTCTTTCTCAATATAAATGGAAGAAAGATTGCTGCATTTGAAACACACAGAAAATTAGAGAGTGCTATTACATTTGCACTGATCTTAAGAAATTCAACATGGTATCAGAGCTGGACTGCAAATGTAAAAAAAAAATGCAAATATATGCAGCTATGAATCTGGGCATGGCTATTGGTTCATCGTCTTGCCATTGTCGTGAGGCACTCATATTAGTGAAGGAAATAAATTAAGAACGGTGGTAGTAGACTTCGCTCCAACTGGAAATTCTTCTGCTAAGGAAGATTCTTTCTGACTATGGATGGCTTCTTGGTCCCAGACATCACCTCTGGTGGAGCCGATTAGGTTAAATATTCATGCCACGTGTTATATACTCTCTGTAAGGGTATTACCTTGGCCGTGTGAGCGTCCATCAGCTGAAGTGATGATTGAGAGTTTGGGTTTTGTGTTTTAGTCACGTCATTTCTGGAGTAAGCAGCTATTTATGGAGAAATGGATCTCTTCTATAGAGTAGTTTGTTCGGACCAGAACTCTCACATTGAGCCATGGAATCTGAAGAGGATTTGGGCATATAAGATCGCAAGTTAGCCTTATTATCTCAGCATTGTCAATGAAGTATCACCACTATTAGAGATAGATTGCAACCTTGGTCGTTGCTACCTCTAATCGCTATGTTGCTCGAATTACACAATCATTATATTGTGATCATATTATACTACAAATTACAATGGAATGCTAGTATGCTACGATCTTGTGTAATGTCGATGAACTTCGATTCCAATGTGATTGTTGATACCTTGATTGCGAGTGCATCCTTCAAGTTACCTTTGATGAATATGTATGGCATCACCTGCAAACTAAGGATGAATATCTTGGCATGAACTCGTTGATAGAGGATGTATTTGCCAATACCGAAGACAACTCTCACACCATAAATGATTATGCTAATCTCTAAATTGTTTTTGCCGATCTGCTATGAAGGAACAATATCTGTAATTATCACTTGTCACCATGAACATATATTGGAAGATGTGGATGTTGTTTGAATGTTCAGTCTGCGGTTGTATTCTTGAGTGCCAATATGGATCAGATTCTCAGTGGTATGATCACAAAGTATGTAGCGGCTCGAAAGGGATATTGCAACATAACTTCTCATGCTAAAGAATGGTTCGAGATCATGCTTGAAGGAAGTAATGAATTGCAAATTGGAATGTACGCTCAATATCAATTGTGTATGACCTCTGAATGCTTGTGAAAACGACCTCTATATACCAATCTGGAAGTATGATACACAAAGGAAATATGTGTTCTCCGATATGTGATGTGCACTTCATAACGCGTTGTGTATGATGATCAAATAATGTCGCATGTCTGCAAAGGATGTTTGATGTCAAGGAACAAAGGTTGCAATGGTAATGGAAATACATATCATATGTTTATGTTCTGTTGGCCCAAGGTACGTGGTATGGCCATGAACCCCATAAAACATCCTCATGGTGGAGAAAACCACCAACATATAGGACCTTCATTGGACAAACTTGCATCGGAAAGGATGATGACTTGCATCTACTCATGAATAATGAGATAAGTACTTTTATTATCTTTTGATTAGTACGTTTATTTGATTATTGTAGCCATTTGCCTTGATCTTTTCCTTTGTCTTTGGGGATGTTATGGCGGGAAAAGATGAATGTTGCATTAGGTATACTACCAAGGCATTGTGCAAAACATGATCTTATGAAAGTAGCTCCAAAATGATCTTGGATCTATTACTTTCGTGTCATATACGGATCATGCTAGATGATGTGAATCTTTTGGAGAAAGATATCTTCTATGATTGGGATCGTGTAAGAAGGGCATCCTTATGTGACAAATGATGAAACTAGAAGATTTGTTTAAATTGACTATCGAGGATTATATTGGTTCAAGAGGGAGAAGATCATGTCGAGATGACTTCTCTAGTGATCAGGTAATTGTAGCAATCAAGAAGGAGCAGATAGTAGATATGCAATACATGGTCGTGACATTCTTGGTGCTTTGCTTGGAACCAGCAAGGTAGCAAAGAAAGAACCTTACTACAGTCTTGTGACCTAGCTTAGGACTAGCTCTATGATGTACCAACATAAGAGATAAGTATTTCATACCCTTGAATAATGTTCATTAGTTCATGCTATAACATTGGGATGACAAATCTTGTATGCTTCTATGATTGGCATTTCCCTTCGAGATAGTTTAGTTTTATCAACTATTTGTAGTCTCTTTTTGGAATGCCTACAGGACGGATCAAGAAGCATAAGAAATTGCATTCAAGAAAACTTGATACTTGTAGTTATGGAACTGAATTGAAGATGGACATCAGATTCAGAGGGAGTCTAACAATCTATCAGAGACAACCTTGAACGAGGAGGTCAGAAGGTTGATATCACATTCAGAAGAAGTCTGACATTTCATCTAAGGCAACCTTGGACAAGAAGGTCAAGAGGTTGATGCATGTACTTGGAGCTTCAAATGGAAGCCACATTATCAAGAATGTTTGGTGTTGTCAAGCTTGGAGATAAATCCACTCTTTATTACATTCACTCATGTTACTATGAAATCAGACAAGTACATTTGTGTACGAGAAACTACTCCTACGAATAATGTTATGATCAAAATTTCAACATGATCATGTACCAGATAATGAGTCTCTTGGAGGAAGATATTTTCACGATTGGGACCATGTATGTTTCGTAACAGAGGGAGCTACTAGAGGATCTCCCAAAATTGATTTTCAAGGACCTTAATCATTCTGATTGAAAAGGGAAAGTCATATCGAGATGGTTTCCCTAGTGACCACGAAACTATAAAAAGCCAAAGGATTGCGATTCAAATGATGTAGTTCCATACCAAAGAACAAAGGCACGACTTGCTGGCAGAAGGTTGATATTAGATTTAGAGGGAGTTTTTGATAGTTCATCTAAAAGCAACCTTGGACGAGGAGATCAAGAGGTTGTTGCAAGACCTTAAAATTTAAAGGGAGCATCCAAAGGATCTGATTCATCTTGATTTCCAAGGAATTTGGTCATATTGGTTTAGAGGGAGTCAACAATAAAGAAGGTTTTTGCAGTCAAGAGGACTATGATCATGAGATTGAGTCCCATGTGTGCTGGCTGAAATGCCTTTATGCTAATTCCTACATAACTTGGGTTTCACCAAGAGTGATGCAAACTATATAAGAGATATAGTGCATAAGTATGCTATTCAAGGTACATTATCACTACAGAACAGATGACTGATATTCTCACCAAGTCTCTTGCTAGAGAGAAGGTTGTATA
>MU223392.1:484144-505648 GCA_018584345.1 Thuja plicata
TAAATAAGGGGAATTTTATTTAATTAAAAGGGAGATTAAATCTTTTAATTAAATAAAAATGGTCAAACCTTAGGAAATATTGAAATAATTGAATTAATTACAATTTGATCAAGGAAATTGATTTGAAATGAAAATATTCCAAAGCATTGATTCAGAAATTTGATAAATTGATAAAATGATAAATGGGGCCCAAAGTCTAGGCGACCATGTTAGGGTGCATACACTATGACCAGCAAGTGTGGTACTAGAAAATAATTTAAAAATTGTAATGAGATTTGTACAGAACTATGCATAATGTATGACTATCATCAAAATATTTGTTCAATTAGCATGAATTAGTGCAGCTAGAGAATATAGCTAGATCAGTGGAAATAAAATGTATTGGAGACCCAAAGACATAAAATTGATTAACATATATATATGGTGGAAAGGTGTTGTGAATTCTTTATTTTAATGGTGGTTTTGTGAAGCAGACGTCATGTTAGTTCCTTTTCTTGCTGACACACAAATACTCTCAAAGAGCTTGATCTATTCATCCCAGACACTGACTAAGAAAGATATTGAATGACAGAAATAGGGTTTTTAAACCCTCTACACTTTGAGCTCCATAGACTCGGGCGGGATTACCCTTCTAACTCAGAATAATCAAATCACTAAGTTATTTTGGTAGAATATGAATGGAATTACAGGGGTTGACCACTGTAACATTTATTGAACAGACCAAACATAAAAGTAAAGATCAATTTTGATAGTGATAGTCACCTAATTCAATGGAAAACATACCAGTGCTTAATCCTAGGGTATGGAGTCACTATTGTATAAATTTAACCCTTTTGCTCATGAACAGAAATTTAAAACAACTACAGAATCTGACATAAATATAGATATACCTTATATATCTATTCTCACACACATAACAAATTGATTCATCAAATTCATTATAAACCCTGAATCTTACTGAGAATAATCCTAAGGCAATTTTAATCTTTCCTTGAAAAAACCCTAAAACTATTTCAAAATCTGTGTAACAGATGTATAAATTAAACATTCCTTGAGCATTCAGAAAACCACAATGAAGACAAAATACTCATCATATGTTTCAAAAACTATTGATGGATTTCACTTTGTATTCATAATCAGAATTGTTAATACATTCAACAATAATTTCAGAACCCTAATAATATATTGGTCTTGAACCAGAGTTTTTACATTCAAACTTGTACTTCCAAATGAAAAATGGGCTATCCTTTTCCCATTAGTCTTGGAATCCTTTTATAACTAAGGATGCAACAAGCTACAGACTACATGGGAAAGATTTACAAAATCTTTTACACAACAAAAATTGCTGTTAACATAAAACAAAAGCTGCAACAGAAAATAGGTGGCAGAAGTTGGCGAAGTCTAAACAAGGTTTGTTGATGCAATTTGACAGTATCCTCTTCATCCTTTCAGCTTTGCTTCCCACCTGTTTACCTCCTTGGCGGTGGGCCAATCAAAATTCTTTACCTATTCCAGTTTGGCAACAGCCTCTGTCCACCTAGCGTCAATGGTTGTTCTTGCCTTTGAGATGAACTTGGCCATATCTCTCTCAACCTTGAAAAGGTTGTCAATCAGTTCATTGTAATATTCAACATTTACATCCTTCTCTAAGCGCTACTTCATTTCCTCATCTTTAAATATCCCATCAAATCCATTTGTCCAATCAGACTATGGCTTCAAAATGCCAGCTTCATCATATATTTTTGGGATTAGGGGAGGGCACTGGTCACCGAATAGTTGCAATTTACTATTTATCAAATTAGTCTTGCCATTGAAGAAACCATGTGTATTATTTACCTCATTGATCATTTTGATGGTGTCTGTGATTTTATCAGGAAAATCATCACTGTATAACATGGTTGTTTTCAATTTGTCCATCAACCTATCTCTTCCTGACCAAGTTTTAAATGTGGGCTCCAAGAATGTCATAGCTTCAACAACTACCTTTGATGCTTCTTGTAATGAGCCATACAGTCTATACACTATGTTAGTCTTCTGTTTCAAAACATCAATTCGATGTTTAAGTATGGGCAATATGATAGACATGACATTTATGTTCTGTCCCTGTGACAATTCCTAAGACTGGCCTTCTACCATTGCTAAGTCTTCTTTTGCCTCTGTGGCAGCATCTGTTTCACTTTTTGGTATTTCCTGAGGAACTGAAGTATTTTCTCTCTTACTTTCCACTAATTCCTCTTTCAACTTAGCAATCTCTTCCTCCAATGTGTGGTTATGAACCACCACCTCTTCATGCTTTTTTGCTAAGGCCATCATCTGGCCAAAAGTTGTTTCATACCTCTTAGATAGATCATCAACCTTTGCCAGGTTCATGAATGATACTTGGGTCATCAACTGAGCTATCTCAGTGTCTGTAGTGTTCTGCAGATTCCAAATCATCCTGTCTTCTTTCTTTTCCTCTCTTATAGTCATGACTAGAGGCTTTTGTGTAGCAGGGGCTAATGACCATATAGATAGAGTCTTGGATTTAGGATCAAATCCTGATCCTTTTAGAACTTCATCAATTTCAAACTCTGCTTTCGTTAAGGGGTCTTCTTGCCTCCTGATTTGGTCGATGATGAAAGTGGACTGTAAGTCCCAATCTGGCATTAACAGCACCCCACTGTTCTGCACCAATAGTCTTGCTTGATCCACAGTGATCAGCTCACTCTTAGGATCATAATCCTGGAGTGTCTTCACAATTTCCGCATTCTTGTCCTCCTGACCTTCTCCTGTGATCAGGTTCTGCCTTAGATTCTTCTGTTTCATTTTAATCAAGAAGCTCTTGAATTCATCAAATTTTATGAATTCATCATATTTCATGAATTCACTGGCCATCATCACTCTCTCATCATTTTCTTTGAATAATATCATCTGATTATCCCCTTGGCCTTCAACATGGGGTTCCTTTTGCATTTGTTTTTTGAGCCTCCTGAAATATTTACCATGCTCTGTTATTATAGCTTTGGCCATCTTCTTCCTGTCCTATCCCTTCTTGTGTTTTGTTTTTTGCTTTTTCTTGGGTGGCTCCCTAGCAGAGGTAGCTTCTTCACCCACCTCTTCTTCTTCTTGGTGAAACTGTTCCTGTTGTTCTTCATTTTCATGTTGTTGTTCTTGGTGTTCCTGGTCATGCAGTGCAACAGGAGCAAGGAATCCTTGGGATTGTACATCTTCAACACTGGACTGTGGTACTTGTGTCATTAATGTGTCATAAGACTTGAGCATCTCCTCCATTCTTTGTAGATATGGGAGGTCAGGGAAAAAACCAGAAAAAGTATTGTCTGATTCTTTCCAGTCAGTTTCTGCCCTGAGAAGGTTATCCCATTTTCTTCTTCTTTCCTGGATTTCCTGCCTATCCAATTTTTTTCTCACAATGTCTTCCTCATCCAGTGGCTCATGATCTCTAATCTTTTGCCAAGGGGTCATAGATTTCAGGGCTATCTTTACAAACTGTTCTGGACCACAGAACCTAGCAATTGTTGTAGACATTCTAAATTGCTTTAGGAAATTATTGATTAGATCAAAAACCCTCTTCCCAATAGAAAAATCATAACCAACCCATAGCCTAGGGACAAAAGTACCCTTCTTGTTCCCTTCCAAAAACTCTTTGTCAACCCAAGTAATCTGGCAAATGAATTCTAAGAAAGCAACCCTAAGAGGGAAAAACTTGGGGAGAATATGAGGTGGTTGTGTACAGCCATATACCCTAATGATAGTAACATGATCAAAGTAGAAAAAGTCACCCCAGTTGTGGGTAATTGGCCAATTTGGAACAAATTGCCAAGGTCTTAAAACTTTTTGGACCTCACTTGGAAATCTTTGCCTACCAGTTTCTAATAAGTCAAAAATTAGATCTACAATCCAATTACAGAAGCATACAAAAGATGAATTCACTGATGAACTATCCCATACCTGTGTCCATATTTGAATTGGTGCATTGATACCATATTATGAAATAAACAATCCAAGTTCTTTGTTCATGGACTCCCTGTTAAAATATAGAATCATATACATTAAATGGGAATAATGCTTAAAAGTTGGCACAGGGGCATCCGACTGTATCTCTACCAATGCAACATGTATAGCCTCCACTATGTATCCCACATAATCATAATCAGTGTTAACCTCTAGATGCTAGATATTCATTGCCATCATGAGCATGTCTTGGGGCACTGTAGAATCTCCATCAAAACCCAGTACTCTGGTCAAGCCTTATACTGTGCATTTTAAATAGTGGTGAAAGAGAGACAAGTCAAAAGGTGGTTTGAGGTTCTCTGGGACCTTTACCAAGTTCCTATCCACCCTGAGCATATATCTGGGCATGTCAAATTTTTTGATTAATTTCTCCCTTTTTTTGTAATCTACCTGAATTTTTTCCAATTCAATCTCTATGCATAATGCACAAGTTATTCCAAAGACCTTTGCTACTGATCTCCTGTCTATGGACACTAAGGTTTTTTTGTTTTTCTTTCTGATTATCCTAGCTACTGAGCAATAATCCCTGATCAACATTGTGTCTACATATACATCAGGCACAATTAACTTCACCATATTTAACTCCCAGGGATTGCAAATAGGCACAGGTTTAATCCTATTATTCCAAAAATAATGGAACAAAGTATTACCAGAGAAGTTTGGAGTGACCGGGTTTCTGCATTGACACCATCTATCTTTCCATTCATCCCAGTTAGCACTGTTGGAGTTTGATGTCCTAGGCAGCAAATTAGCAAATTATTCTATGTATTTCTTTGCAACCTTCTTCTTCTCAGACCCCTGTGAAGCTGCGTAGGCAGTGGCTTGACTCATTTTTTCATTTTCAGACTTCACTTCTCAGAAGAACAAGCTCTGTTGATTTCTCAAAAAAATCTTCAAAGCACAAATGAGAGTTGTACAGAATCAAGCTCAATTATTCATACTTATAGCCATCGAATCGGTGTCTTGTCCACTTGAATTCCAAATTCTCACACTTACAGTGTCATGCAATCATCTCTCTATAACTAATCCTGTCATTAATTCACATTGTATGATCCCTGCTAGAAAAGAGTACATGCTTTTTATCTTTTTGCACTAGTAAGCCTGAAATGAGCCACATGTCAATTTGTCGCTAACCTATTGTACCTCACTTATATTCAAATTTGTCCTTGCGAGTGAGCGACAAGACCTTTCCTTTTAAGCAGTCACGCACTCACGATCTGTCTTTGCTTTGATTCATATGCTCCACGACTAGGTGATGACCTAACTGACAACTTTATCATTTGATGGTCGTGCACTCGCTATCTCTTTATGCCTTATGTTTATATCTGAGCGAGTGAGTGGCGTTACTTTTCCTTTTATCAGTCATAGACTTGTCACTCATAACTTTACTTTCATTGAAACTCTGCGAGTGAGTGACATGATCTTTATTACTCAGTCACTTCTTAGTCGCACACTCGCTGACCTCCACTTATCATGCTTTGCACTTGAGCGAGTGAACGGGTTTTCAAAACAATAATACATTACTTTTTGGTCGCACAGTCGCCATGGCTTTCTGATTTGTCTTTATACCTCTGCAGGTGAGCAATGACTATCTTCATTGTGCACTTTTACTGAGTCGCTCACTCGCGCTACAAGATATTCCAGTTCATAAGCATTAGCGAGTGAGCGATGACCCCTTTTAATTATAGTCACATACTCGTTGCTGAAATTTCTTTATGGATGAATCCTTTGCGACTGAGTGAGTGCCTTCATCACACCTTCACAATGTATTAATTGCTCACTCGCTGATCTTTCTTTATGAGCGACTGAGCGACAACTTTCCCTTTTTCTTCATCACGCACTCACTAATATCTTTTCATTTGACTTTATCATGGGCGAGTGAGCAATATCCTTTTCTTTCTTTCATCGTGCACTCGCGAGCTTAAAATTTGAAACAGCGAATTATTGGCGAGTGAGCAAGAGCAAAACTGAACATTTAGTCGCGCACTTTATTAACACTGCATATCTCCTATGTGACTGAGCGACAAAGACCATCTGACGACCAAAACATACTGTATTGCGCACTCGCACTGCACAAAACACAACATTTAAGACTTGCGCGAGTGAGCGGCAAGACCCTTCCTTCCACACCACTTGCTCAGTCGCAGACCAAAAAGTGAAAGACTTAAGACCACCGCGGTTGTGCGATACATAAAGATTTAACTCATCGTTGACTCATTGAAGTTTTTGACATAGAATTTAATCCCCCGCGAGTGAGAAACATACAAACCAATTCCAACTCGCTCAGTCGCGGACTGAAAACCCAACTTCAAAACTACATCGCGACTGTGCGATTAAGACAAAATAACGACCAAGTCGCTCACTCGCACACCTAACATGACTTAACAAGATATGACTGCGACTGCGCGATTAACACCCAAAATGACTCATCACTCACTCGCTCACTTAAATAGACATTTTTAAAGACTAGCGCAACTTCACGACTAAAGCTTTAGAACAAGGCAATTTGGAGACTTAACCATAAAATTGAAATTTTGTCATACGACCACCTGGATTTTGAATCAAAAGACGCGGGAAACTTTGCCAAAGCATGGGAATTTGAAAAATTTGATGTGTAGTGCTAACATGTCAAATGCATGCATTAAATAGGTGGCACTGAATTTGAGCTTCACTAATGCACGGTTTAAGATAAGGACTAAAACTGCCCCATACATATTTGTCATGTCTGATCTGACAAAGGTCTAACCTTCTATCACCTATGGTGATTTATTTGAGTGATTATCTTGCACAATACTATAATACCACTTTGGTCTATACTGCTAGGTGATGTATGCTCATCAAACTGTCATTCATCAGATTCCCCTTGAATTGCACCCTGTTATGTTTGTTGCTCTGTGCTTCATTTTCTTTCCACACTAGGATTTGTTCTAGAAGTATTTGTAGCAGTTTGTTGACAATCTATGTCTCCCTTGTGCCAGGATGGGCATATAGTTGTATGTAAATCAAATGAATTAATTTTTCTAAAATAAATGCCAACACACCGACCTCTAAAGTAGGGATTCTCGGTGAAAGATAAAAGGCATAAAGTTTCCCACGGCCTCAACTGCCTCCATAAATTTCATATCGATGTTTTATCATCCTCATTCATAGTACCTTCCTTCTCTCTGACTAATTTACTAAATAGTAACAGCAACAAAAGTGTGGTTGCCATAAATACCATACAATCAGAATCTACTAACTCAACAACAGTTTATAACTAATATCAGTTATAAAATAGAAAAAGGATCTATCGTAATTTTCAGTTTTCATTATATATTTAATATATGCATATGGAATGTATTTATTCAAATGAATTTAGATGTAACTAACTCTGTACATATACTGTCATGTATCATATATTTTGCAAGATAATTTGTCAAAGGAAATGAGCTCTACTTCTTCCAAGCAAGGAGGGACCATAGATAGTGTGAGTTACCATTCATCCGTATTTAAAAAATTTATTTATAACCTCCCAACAAATAAATTCAATGTATTTAAAATATTGATTTTACCTTTAAATATAGGTATATATGTATATGTCTCTATTTTGGAGCTATTTCCTTTTATCATTATTATATATTAAATGCATATGTTGTACAATGTATATATTGAAATGAATCTATATGTATACATTAATTTATCAATTATTTTACACTTCATATAAGCATTACCTAGGTTGATTAAAGAAACTCACCATCCCTTTTCAAATCTCCCTTATTTCACTGAAGAATTTTGTTGTAGGCCATTAAAATGGAACCAGTCTTGACTACCAATGCAATATGCTCAATAAATACTGGAGATTTTGTTGCGAATCCCATTCTTCAAGTCTTATCCTTCAAGAGACTAGCTATCTTTGAAGATCAGGCTGACCCATACAAGATCATCTTGTCTGATGGCAATCACGTGCATTTAGCAATTTTACCTAAGAGATCCAATGACCTCTTCTTCTCAGACAAGCTAAAAGTATAATCTATAATATCATTGACAAATTATGTTTCTCGAGCCACAGGAGATTCAAGGTAGGCCTTGACATCTTCCATTTTCACTCACACAATCATTATTTCTATTTGTGTATAATAAAGATACCTATTTCTAACTATTTGTAACTTCCATAAATAGGACCATAATCATCTTCAGCCTAGAATTCATCCATCGAGACTACCAAATCATTGGGACACCCAAGCACCTGTACAAGTCTCAAGAGGAACATACACAGGAATAGAAAACAATTGTCTCACCTGACAAAAGCACAAAATTTGGTATCCACCTGCCACGCAAGGAAGTTTCATTGCATGAAAGTATCAGCCCTATAAAGGATTTAAATCCTTATCAAAGAAGGTGGACAATCAAAGGGAGAGTTACAACCAAAAAACAATTGAGACAGTTTAATAACCAATGAAATAGTGGGCAGGTTTTCAGCTTTGACATAGTGGACAATGAAGACACAGAAACTCAGATTGTTTGCTTTAATGACATTGCAGAATTGCACTATGATAGAGTCCAGGTAGGATCAACGTATACTATTTCAAAAGGATCAGTGAAAGAGGCTAACAAGAAATACAAAAAAGTTTAATAGCCACATGTAAATCACCCTTGATAACACTTCAGTATTGAAATGCTGCAATGATGAATTATCTACTACAACTATTCAATTCAACTTTAAGCCAATTAAGGAGATTGAGAACATCAACAATAATAGTTTGGTAAATATTATTGGGGTTGTGGTCGCTGTTGGAGAGATCTCCATGATAGGATGAAGGGACAAAACTGAGGTCCTACGTAGGAGTATCAAATAAGTGGACTTGTCATACACCTCCATTGATGTCAACTTATGGGGGCCTATTTGCGTGAAAGAGGGTGATGAATTATAATCTTTGAATGCTTCTCAAAGGATTGTTGTCCTTGATATTAGGAATGGGCATGTTGCAGATTTTAAATGAAAAGTCATAAATACTACAACAACAACCATATTGACTATAAAACCTTCCATAGCTGAAGCTGAAGCTCTACGGTCCAAGATGAAAGGAGAAAATTTTGACATACCTTCACTACCATCATTTTCCAAACAGACCAATGGGACAACCAGTAGGATGACAATTGCAACTATCTTGCAACATTCCACAACAATGACAGAGCCCTTAGAGACTACAATAAAAGCAACTATCAAATTCATCAAGACAGATTCTTTCTGCTACCCAACATGCCGACTAGGTTTCAATGGGAAAGAATGTAAGAAAAAATGTGTTCAAACTAATAATAAGACATGGGTTTTTTCAAGATGTCAAATGACCATTACTGAGTGCAACTACAACTACCTCTTGCAAGTAAAGCTCCAAGATCATACAGGTGTCATTTGGGTTGTCGCTTTCGATGAAGTAGCAAGTAATCTACTACACATGTCTGCCAAAGAACTATACATGTTGCAGTGTGACACCCAAGCGGATGCAACTCCTGAAGGCATCATCAATGCTACCTTTTTCAACCATTTTGTACTTACCCTCTCCATCATAAATGATTTGTACAACTCTCAAGTGAAATTTAAATCTACCATCACAAGCAACACAAAATTGGACTTCACGACTGAATGTCCGTCTTTGCTTGCTGAAATTTCTGAATTATCTGCTTCCAAATAAAGCTATTGCAAACATCCACCTCCTTGGATTATAAGTGTTTATACATCCACAAAAAATAAAGTACAATTGTATTATTTTCTTCTGAACACTATAGTTGACTGAATATATACTGCAAATTACTCTACAGAGTTCTTTGCCAATAACCAATAAATTGAAATTAGAAAAAAGATTGAAATAGATTACTATTTTCTATTTACTATTGCTAATATAAAGTAAAACATATTATCATTTTATTCTCATAAAAAAAAAAAATTATACCATTACAAATAAAAAACTATGGGAAAAACCAACATGCAACAACGAGATCAGCTTAATCATATGCCTAGTAGTGAAAACCAGAATGTCAGGCTTGACTTTGCACACATTTTCAGAAAACTCAACCAGAATAACTTGGAATTAAACACTCTCATAATTTGTCAAAATTAAATATGTATTATGATAGTTAGAATTTCAGCATGTAAGTGAAATAAAATATAAAATTGAGAAGATGAGAAAACCTTTCCTTAAGGTTCTTTTTTATTTGAATACTTTGTGCCATTAGAGATGCTACAACAGAGAAGTGTTTGGCCAATCACAACATATTAACTAATAAAAATGCAAATATACATCCACAGGAACAAAGAAGAGTCAATGTTCACTCCCATCGAAGAATCCTATATACAAACCAAAAAGAATAGACAAGGAGCATATCAAATACAAGTGATAATATAAAACTATTGTTGTCACTCCCTAAAAATTTATGATAATATAAAACTACTGCTGTGATATTTATGATAAAAATTTGCCACAACTTCAGCTACAATATTTATGTAATGATATATATTACATGCATATTATGTGTATATTACATGTATTATGAAAGTTATAATTTTAGCATGTAAGTGAAATAAAATATAAAATTGACAAGATGAGAAAACCTTTCCTGAAGGTTTTTTTTTCTTTGAATACTTTGTACCATTGGAGATGCTACAACAAAGAAGTATTTGGCCAATCATAACATATTAACTAATAAAAATGCAAATATACATCCACAGGAACAAAGCAGAGTCAATGTTCACTCCCATCGAAGAATCCTACATACAAACTAAAAAGAATAGACAAGAAGCATATCAAATACAGGTAAAAATATAAAACTGATGTTGTCACTCCCTAAAAATTTATGATAATATAAAACTACTGCTGTGATATTTATGATAAAAATTTCAGAAAAAGCATTGAAAGTCATTCTACAAACGCTCTAAACATTGCATCATATTAAAATCAAACAATTAAGTGTTGAGACATAATAAATTTAAAACAATTTGCTTCCAAATTCCATTGACACAAGCAACAATAACCATTGTTTATTATGTCTCAACACTTTATTGTTTGATTTTAATATGATGCAATGTTTTGAGCTACTGGTTTGTAGAATGGATTTCAATACTTTTTCTGAAATTTTAATCATAAATATCACAGCAGTAGTTTTATATTATCATAAAACAATTTGCTTCCAATTTACATTGACACAAGCAATAATAACCACTGTCTATTACAGTTTGTTAGGAATTTTGTGAAAAATAGAGTAAGAAAATTTATAAAGCATTTTAATTTACATCAACCCATTATGTTCTATACTCTACCTAGTATATTAAACAAACACAACATTAGGCGGTGACATCATGACAATTGCTACGTAATCCAAACCATTTCTCAAATGTTCAATTATTTCATTTTTCCCAACAATCTCTGCAATTGTAAAACTGAATCATGTGCCCAGATAAACCTTGGGAAAGGACCTCAGAAAACTCATTTTCCAGAGTATAGACAATTTTTTTTATCAAATTCAAATTTCTACATTTCATAGTAAAGCAATTAATTTTACTCTTGGTGTAGCCTGTCATAGATACATTTATGGACCAAAGGCTCCTAGAATATGAAACCACTGTGATGGATGAGCAAATCGGCGAAGTGTGTTGGTTGGTCATAACCATATAAAGAGTTTTTCTTTCACCTTAACCTTACTTTGACTTTCTAACTGTTTGATGATACCATGTCTATGCTTCAACTGTACTACCCCCATCCTCAACCCAGTGGATGTGCTATTCATGAAACATGAATAAAGTTTTGATGGAAAAGTGTTATCAAGAAACTCTTGATGTAAAAGAACCAAAAATCCATCAAATCCTTTACAAGTAAGAGCTTACTTAAGAAGAAATGCAAGGAGCAATTTTATTAATTAAGAATCAATGAAAATTAACCTAAAGATAACCATAGGCCTCAAACTTGCCCACTTAACTGGTCCTGCCTGCTTTTTATCATTGGTAACAAAAGTAGATTAGATCAAAGAGGGTGAGAAAGCCCACAAGGGCCTAAAAGATACCTCTCATCTATGCAAGAGAGACCTCGGGCCTCAAATCAAGTTCGAGTAAAAAACAACGTGACATGCACAGTGAACTCAAACAAAAATATTTTCAAAATTTCAAATTAGTTATGGGTAGATGTTAAATTCATTAAGATTCAAATTTTTCCAAATTTATGCTTCTCATAATTCCCTGCTTTTTTTATTTGTCAAGTTTATGCTTCTATTTATTTTAGTTTTGCTGTCGTGGTCATTAGTTTATTGCGCCGACTATTTAATAGTTGTAAATATTCTAGAATATGCAGATGTTGTTGTCAATTGCAGAAAGAAAGAAAGCAAAGAGGAGAGATCAAAATAAGACATATTACAATCAACACAAGGAACAAATTTCAACTAGGCGTCGATTGCAAAGGTTAAAGGAGATGCCATTTGTACACTCAGAAACACAACTTGAAATAATAGAGGCCATACTACCAGAAACCAATAAACAACATTTCAAAAAAATTCAAACAACTACCATAACCAATAGTTCTACCTCTACAGTACAACAACTCAGAATACAAGAAGTGAAAAGACACAAGCAAAATGAAGCTAAACCATTGTCTGCAAATATTGATAACATCCAAAACTTTATGGACACACAACAACCACAACTACCTAATCTTATTCCCACTACTATTTTCACAACATAATTTTTAAAATCAATGAAACAATTCCGACATCGAATCAATGCATTATCGACAATAAATACATGCAACATTTGCAAAGAAAGCTACACTAGAATGTCCATAAACAAAACTGATCCACAAACCATATGTTCTAGATGCTCTACAGAAAAAGGGGTACATCGATTTTCTCTAGCAAACAACTTAGACCCAGGGAAACAACCAAATGTTCTCAAAAACCTAACCCACATAGAAGAAATGCTTATTGCAAGAGTAACCCCGGTTTTACAAGTAACACATGCAAGAGGAGGACAATATAAATATAATGGCCATACAATTAGTTTCCCCCAAGATATTTCAAGCATTGCTCGTCTTTTGCCTAGAATGTTGAAAGACCTTGAAGTTGTGATTATACGCTGAACAAACCTACAAGGAAATAATCATGATTGCTATGTCAATAAACACAATGTTTTCAATGCACTAAATTACAAAATCCATAACGACCCATACTACAAAGATGTTAAAATTGACCTTGACGCACTCAACTTATTGCCTAAAACAACCACTAATATTTCAAACATGCTACACAACTTCTCAATTGAATGTCCAGACACAACTACAATAATCAAACCTCAAACAACAACTGACGATGACTTAGACTTACAAAATACATCATCATTCATTCCCAAAATGCCTAATGGAGAACGTGAGCTGCAAACAATTAAGAAAGTGCTAGGCTTACCAACCAGTGATCCAGACATCCTACCATGGCCTAAAGTAAATAACTCACCAATCAATGAATACAACACAGAGAGCCTATTAAGCATGGCTTTACCCACACTATTCCCAAATAGAATTTTACTCCCACTGTAACGTAGAACCAAGCAAGTTCACATGCACAAATACACTTTGCATTTGCTAAGGTACTACGATAACAGGTTTGGAAAGCATGTACGATTCTACTATTTCATTTACAATCTAATTATGAGACACCGTAGCCAACAAACAACAGTTGTTTTCCTTAAATAAACCTTACAATACAAGGTGCCAAACACTATGGAAGCCCTTTGACAAGAACTGCAAAATGTCCCTGACAATCAATTGGCCAATCAACTCATGCGAACTTCATTAAGAGGAACTCGAGCTTATTGGAATAAAAGTCTAATGGACTTAATAACCATGATACACCAGCTAGGAACTCCTACACTTTTCTTCACATTGAGCTCAACACACACAAAATGGCCGGATCTACATACATTGTTTCCACAAATTCAAAACCCATCTATACAACTCTCAAGAAAACATTTAATAGATAATATTGTTCAAAACCGCCACACAACATCCTTATATGTTCACCAGAGATTCACAATCTTCCGCGAAGAAATTATAGAAAAACTATTGCAAACAAAATACTATTGGTACAGGTAGGAGTGGCAACACCGGGGATCTGCGCATGTACATGGATTTCTATGGCTTCCAAATTCACCAAACATGGACATAATCAATTGGAATAACCAAAGCGAAATAGAAGAGGCAAAGAAATTCTTTGACAAATATGTTTCTGCTTGGAATCCCCATACAAAGGAAAATAGACAAAATAGATTGCATCACACCTTTAACGATGATCCATGCCTACTAAACACTACTCAAATACTCTCGATGGATCCACTGTTAGATTATGAGAAAATATTGAATACTGTGCAAAGACATACAAAGTGCACAGATTATACATGTTTAAGGAAAAAAGGAACACAATTACAATGTCGATACAAAGCTTCGTGGTAAGAACAATCAACATCTACCTTAACATGTGACAACAACCAAAACATATCTTACAATGCCACAAGAAATGATGATCGCCTCAACATCCACAGCCCACAAATGCTTGCAATATGGAGAGCTAATGTCGATTGGCAACCTGTCACTTCAAGAAGAGTTGTCCTCAATTACATTTCAAAATATGCATCCAAGACTGAGAAAAAATTTGAGAGCTATACTACCATCTTAAAAAATATTGCAAATACAAGCGAAACCAACGATAATGCTTTACTAGCATATCAAAAATTCATGATGGGGATAATTGTAGATCGTGACATTGGATCACAAGAGACATGTCATGTGCTACAAAAATTGCCCCTCGTAAGTTGCAGTCGATCCTTTATTTCTTTGAATGTCAGCAAAAAGGTCCTACACAAAATACACAACTCCAACAATGAAGAAGAGTTAAGCACCACTTACATCCAGTCCTACACATAATGACCCCCAGAATTAGAGTCTTTATCCCTCATTTAAACAACATAAATGTACTCCTACTCTTCTAGACGCAAGAAGAATAAATGGAAAAGGAGAAAAATCAATGCAATTGTTAATGTGTACCCTCAATTCAATAGCATTCTAGATGAAAAAAATGATAATTTTGAGACATTTTGCTGGAGTGAACTCCTACTATACAAAATTTTTTGCCACATCCCAACAGACATTGGCACTACAAAAGAACACATAGTCACAAATTGGAAATCACTACAAACAAACAATTACTCACCTTGGAACATTAATAGAATTCCAAACAAACCAACAAATGAAGAACAAGATAAAAGTGACAATGATGATCTTGACTATGCCACAGACCTATACGAATGGGAGTTACTGTCCCAAATGGGTGCCTCCAACAACTTGAACATAAATGAGATTGATATGCTCGGTAGATGAGACATTGATCTTAATCACCCATGAAATTCAAACAACATTTGCGACGTACTAAATGAAACTGCTATAAACTTCATAAGTAAAAGCAAATTACAAACACATGTTGAATCTTTCCATTCACAAATAACACATCAAACGTACCAGCTTGCCCCAAAACAATAACTTGCGTTAGACATCATCATTAAACATCATACAAACCCACTTCATAAAGACCCACTGCACATGATTATCAAGGGACAACAGGCACAGGGAAATCATACTTGATTGACAGTATTAGAAAAAACATAAATAGTGGGGAAGATATTGATAAAAAATCATTACTCGCACTTGCTCCTATAGGAGTGGCTGCTTATAACATACAAGCAACAACAATCCACATGTGCCTCTGGATTCCAATAAAAGATATGCATCCCTTACAAGGACAATCATTAACAACTCTCCAAGAAGACTTCAAACATGTCAAATACATTCTTATAGATGAGATGAGCTTCATAGGACCCAAACTACTCTTGAAAACAGATAATCGTTTACGTGAAGCATTTCCACATAACCAACAACAAGATTTTGGTAGAGTTTCCATCATACTCATTGGAGACTTAGGGCAGCTACCACTAGTAATGGATATCCCAATATATGCCTCACACTCTAGAGCCCTCATTCTTTGGCACACATTTACTATTGCTATTACATTGGACACATTTTTTGTCAACAAGGGCAAAGCGACTCCCAACAACGCTTTCAAAGAATCCTACAAAATATAAGAAATGTTCAACCACTTAAAGATGATTGGGAGACTCTCATGAATCAGACAAACAAATTTCTGCCAACAAAACAAAAAGAAGAATTCGACATAGCAACCCATCTATTTGCTACCAATGCCTTCGCCAAACAACATAATAAAAAGATGCTCAAACAATTGAACCTCCCAATTGCAGTTAGCATTGATAGGATCACTACACAAAACTATAGTGATACTAATGAGGAAGGTCAACTTCAACAAGAGGTACTTCTATGCATAGGCCAACATATAATGTTAACAACAAACCTATGGATACAAACTGGCCTTGTAAATGGATCACTAGGACAAATTACATCCATTGTATACAATAGAAATTCAAGTCCTCCTAATCTACAAAACTATGTTGTTGTTCATTTTGACAATTATATCGGCTCACCATGGGATACACAAAACCCAAAAAATGTTCCCATCACTCCAATTACCAGAGACAACCGTACACAACTACCATTGGCTACGGCTTGGGCCATAACACTACACAATTACCAGGGACTCGCACTTAAAAAAGCAACAACAAACATTGGAAAAAAGGAGAGGCAAGGATTGACATTTACTGCAATATCAAGAGTCAGATCTATTGACAACCTTCAAATAGAACCACCCTTCACATTTGAGAGATACTGCAAAATGGAAAACAACACTTACACAACTGCCCGGAAAAAAGAAGAAGCACGCCTACAACAACTGTCACCCATTTAAAGATCCTCATAGGTCAACATCATACTAAAAGGTAACCACACAAACTATGTTGCGTTGTTTCATACTATGCTCTATTGCTCCACTTCTATAAACAAGTTATTATCACATTTTTATTTCAATTTTAATGACTACTTCTTGACAAAAAACTGCAGATAGACAATATATCATCTTAAAAAAATTGCAATTCTCAAAATTCAAAAGTGGTTCTATAATGAATGCACATGTTCAAATCTGGCTAGCTACGTCCATTTGTAAATTTCTACTTTCACAATCTTCTTTTTCTTTCACTATAATTGATTGAACAATTAATATCTATATTTTTTTTATGTTAATGGTCATTACTAACTCTCATATTGTACCACTCAAATGTTCTCCAAATTTGATAAAAAAATGTTCTTCTTTTACAGATCAAAACAAATCACTTCCATTACAGAGTTAGATTTATATTTCTTTGTCTTTTGTGCAACCTCCACAAATTCTGGAAGAGTCGCGACTACAACATATGTCAAATTTACAATGCATTTCAATCAACTCAATCATACATTTTTCAATAACTTATCATTCGTTAAGCTACTACCTTTGTTGTTTCAAAATTGTAAAAATTGCATACAAATACATTATTCACTGTTTGACAAGCTTTATTCGACTATATTTGAAAAATTGTTGAAAAAATTAGTACTATCTTTCATTCACAACATTCAAAGGTTCTTGTCTTTCACCTTTATATTATTTTCTTAAAACTTTATGAATTAAACCACTAACATAATTCACAAATATAAATTGCCAACAAATACAATTGAAAAATGCGATCATATAATTATTACTCTCATTGTCAGCGACATTTTTTAGTTTAAAAAGTTACAATTGTCCCTATTTCTCAAATTGTACAAAACACTTAACTATTACAAATATTTAAACACCTATCGGCTTATCGTTGCACGTACAAAATGCGCAACTGCTAGTCATTACTACTACTAGCACCAAAAACTATGCTAACCATACTACTACTAGCATTCACTATACTACGTAAATAGTATTTATATATTTTAGTTTTTGTAATAGTGGAATGTTGAATTCAAGTTGTGTAGTTAATTTTGGTTTTGGGGAAGTTGTAAAATTTGAAGTGTCTATTAATAATTGCATTTAATTAGAAGCATTGTGTGAGAAATTTAATGTTTGAGTGTGTGTGTGTGTGTGTGGAATACAATTGGAAAGGGTAAGACAATGTTGTTCTTGACATATGTACTTATTTAGATCAAGGAAATGCCAATATTTTTAATTGTTTTAAAGTCAACTAATTTAAATGTGTAGCTTTTTTTTTGCTTTTTTTTTGGGGGGGGGGGTTTAAAATTTGAAATGTCTATTAATAATAGCATTTAATGAGAAGTGTTATGTGAGAAATTTAATGTTTCAGCATTTATGTATGTGAATGTATGGATTATAATTGGAAAGGGTAAGAGAATGTTGATCTTGAGATATGCAGGTTATTTATATTAAGGAGATTGTAGTATTTATTTCAAAATCAAGTAATTTAAAGAGGCTACAATCGGGGGGATGGGGTAGCTTCTTTTAGGATTCATATTTTGTTTCACGGGCTACAACCGAGGGTTTTCTTCATGGTTCTTTCCCGCTAGTATGTCCGCCTGAACCAGACAACTATAAAAACTTCATTTTATTTTAATAAAATTTGTGGCTTTGCCACTTTTATAAAAAAAAAGAAGTAATTTAAAGAGGATGCATAATATTATTATTCATGTTGGCCTGTGTATTTTTTTATTTATAGGTAGAAGTAATTGATAATGTCTAAATTGTTACTTTTGTAGTTTTGCATTACATAGCTTCCAAATCTATTTGATACTGTTTGCAACATAAAGTTTAAAAATAATTAGAGTCAATTGATTTGTACATGAGTTGTCTAGTTGTGGAAGTGGGTTGGATTTTGAAGTAAATGTTAAAAAAGTTGTGAGAAGGTTACATTGAGTAGTTATATTGAAAAGAGGATATCAAAATTTTAGTAATTTAAAAAGGAGAATGAAATGTTGTAGTTGTAAAGAATTGAATAACGTTAAAAAAAAATGTAGTTTTAGTTTATTGTAGTATTTAAAAATTGTAGAATTACATTTATATTTTATATATCATTAATATTAGAGTTAAATCCTTCTATGGTTGTATATAATTGTCACATTTGTTTCAATGCATTATCAAACTCGCTTTATTTTTAAAATAGTTTTATGCATTTAATTGAGTTGGACAATTTTTGTAAAATATTTATGGATTCTATTATGTGAGAAAAGTGTTTTCAATTATAACATTTATTTAATCAATCTACATAAATAATGTAAAAATATTTATTTTCTTTATAATTGAACTATTTTTTTTTTAGAAGTAACTAATTTTAATTGTAATATAAAGTGATAATTTAGAAATTAAATATGAAAGAAATGTTGTAATTATATGTAGGGTTGGCATAGACAAATTTATTAAGAGAGTAAAATCCAAATGTCTTCCGAATAGGAATTGATTTTCTTAGCTAGTGTTATATCTCATATTTGTAACAATTATTGCAGTTTGTCATAGGTGAGGAATAAAGATGCATGATGCTTTTGTGGGTGTGTTTCGAACCTGTATCTATACATCTTATTCATCAAACTATTTAGACATGTTTCCTAATTTACATGATTTACAATATAAATGTTTTTAGAGTGTTGATTAAAATGATATGTATAAATATTCATTTTAAGTCGGGCCTAAGAGAACATTCACTCCTCTTGGAGAGCATTTGGACGCGACATTGAAAACTCTCTTGACGCATAAGATCATCGCATTACCAGATTCACCAAACCAAAGTGGGGGAACAACAATCACTACTGTGAGTACCACCGCAATAAAGGTCATTGAACAAATGAATGCATGAAGCTTAAACATGTGATCCAAGATTTGATTGATAATGAGACAATCACACTTGATGGACATAACACCAATGAGGATCACACAACTTTCAAGGAAACTTTGCCTAAGTATGAAATAGGTGGACCATTAAATTACAAAGATACTAAACTTGAATTATACGTACTCAATTGACAATGTGATTAACATGCTCGAGCCTGTTGGACATTCGGTCAATGTCATCATTATCAAAGACAAGAAAGAACTTGAGAATTCCAATGCATTCACTTGAAGTCAATGTTCGAAGGTCACCCTCAAAGGTGTTTCCTCCAAACAACCGATGATATCATCCTCCAAATCTTCAACATCCAAATAATCGGTCTCATCAACATCCTCAACAAACTACAACTTGGTCGATTAATTACAACGTACCCCTACTCACATTTATATTCTTGAATTGCTCAAAATCTCACCATTGCACAAAGAGATCATTGAAACAATCCTTCTTGGGACCACGGTTCCAAAATATTTAGATGTTGATCAATTCCAAGCAATGGTAGATCCCTTGACTTCACCCAACTATCTATCATTTTCAGAGGAAGATGATAATTCGATAAGCCATCTACATAATCAGCCTTTGCACATAGAGGTATTGATTCACAAACATCGAATCAAATGTGTCTTTATAGATGGGGGAATTGGTTTAAATATATGTACGTTCAATCTAGTCAAAGCATTGGGTTTCTCCAAGTATGCTATAGACCCAAGGAGAAAAATCACAATCAAAGCCTATGATGAAGAAGAAAGATCATCAAAAGGATTGGTTGTGTAGTGCCCACCCTTTAGTAGCTTTTATTTTATTTTGTTAAACTCCTTTTGGGCACTTACACGTGTGCATTGGCTACTCTAGTTCTATTTGCAGTTGATGTTGTATGACTTTTCACTGGATTTTAGTTAGTAATAACCATGGATTTTTGCGTGAATTTATGTAGTTACTGTTAGTCTTATGATCAGTTTTATTATGTTTATCTCATGTTATGATGACATTTATGACTATGAATTACTGACAATACTGACACCATATTTATATGCACATGGATCATATGTATTTTTTTTACTTTTTGTACAATATGATTGTTATGGTATGAGACAAAGTTGTAGTTACTTGTGTGCCAGACCCACACAATGTTTCATTCTCAACCATTACTTGTTACTGATGACATTATTTTTCCATTAGTATACTCAGAGAAAAAACACAGACAACAAGCATTACCGACAGACAACAAGCATCACCAGTGAACCACAAGTAGTACCGGTAAAATGCAAGCATACCTGACAGAACAAAGATTTTTGAGAAAAATCTAAGTATAAAATTGACAAGCATCATCGGCGAAGACAAGAATCACCGATGACACAATTTCCAGAACAACCCGACAGGAACAGACAAGCATACCTGACGACATGTTCAAAGAAAGGAACACCGACGACCAAGAACACCGACCGTCAGAATCGACAGTCAGAAAAGCCACAAATTGTGGATCTGATTTATACACGGTGGATAAAGCAAAGTTATTCTATTTTGTAGAATTGTTTTTTTGTTTTTTTTTATGGTCATGCAAGCTTTATGTAAATGATTTAAAGCATCCTAACAGATCTAAAGCATATCTAACTACAGATCAAGATCAAGTTGTATATCTTGAATCTAGAGTTAACTTGCGAATGCATGAA
>MU223392.1:523685-535334 GCA_018584345.1 Thuja plicata
CAAAGACCTATGTAGTTGCATTCTAACAAGTGCATCACATCAAAAATCCTTTTGTAGAAGGTGGACTTAACCGTCCTTTGTAAATCTCTTAACAGAGTGCACACTTAATAGTGTTGTTGAAAGCTTCCAACGAAGTAGATCTTAACAGGTCTCTACTTTAATACTCCTAACAGGGTAGGTCATCAGAAGTGACCAAATTGTAAGCCTTAACTGACTCTTCTTATCTGCAGATAGTGAAGTTTTGTGGGTAACAATCCCCACTGCAGTTTTTACTTTCTACCAAAAGTTTTCTGCGATATCATATCTTGTGTCATGTGTTATCTAAGTTCATGAATGTTTCTATTATTGTTACATATCAAAAGGAATGTATGATATGATTTCATATGCATAAAGAAAGATGAATAGATAGATAAGTTAAATTACAAACTGATGACTAAGGGTTAATGGGCTAACCAAGAAAAGTTTTAGAGGTGCTGATTCACCCCTCCCCTCTTAGTACAAATTATCTCAATAGAATTCCAACAGTTACATATTATATGTATGCACATGTTTGTCTTTGTGATGACAAGATTTGCAAGTACCAGGCATCGTCTTCCCTGAATTGGCAGGAGTGAGTGTGTCATATCACAACGTCTCAATGGTAGAAGGGGGGTGATAATGGATAGGTCCAAAAACCCAACTTAAACCATTCATTGTCCTGAAATAGTGGACAAGATTTTGTGTTTTCACCCCTCAAAATTTGTCAAGTGATGTGAATTCGAGAACTCCTTTTCTTGTGTTGAGTTTTGGTTATGTCGGGTTTTCAGGTTGTATGCTTGGTTTAAGGTTATATTCATGTTAGAATAGAATTTGGGTTATTATGTTATTAATGATATATTTATTTAAATCTTGTTAATTATAGAATAATAAAATAAGGGGGTATTTAATTAATAAAAGTTAATTAAAATACTTTTGTTGATTAAAAAGATTTAGTTGGAATTCCTAACTTTTATTAAAAAGGGTGTAATAAACTTTTAAGTCCAAAATTGAATTAAAAGTTGTCTTTTGGATGATAAAGATGATTTTTTGTAAAATCAAATCTTTTGACTCAAAAGTCAAACTGGAGTTACTTTTGAATCTTAGGGGTAAGTTTAGAAACCCTAGGTTAGTAGTTTTTTTCCTATTTTAGGAATTTTTGGCTCTTTTCAAGAACACATAGATTGAGGGATTTGAGCTCTAGATTTTGAAAAGGAGGAATTTTCAGAAGCTAAGGAACATTATGGAAAGCTTGCTTGTTTACTATAGGATCAGTGGTTTCAGATTTGTGAAGAACTTGAGGTAGGATCCTAGATCTGAAATTGTGAGTCTATATTTTAATGTAAATCTTTTATTAGGAAAATTATATTTTTGCTTAAAGATTAGTTTTGGTTGATGGGTTAGATCTAAAACTCTTTATGTATACCCTACGATGGATTAAGACTAGTTATGTGAATTCAGAATGGTAGTAAACGGATTTTAGAAAATAATTATATGTTCTTGAGATATAATAAAAAAAATGAAATTAAATGCACAACCAAGCCTAGAAAATAAAACCCATTAGTTTTTAAGGCAAAATAATAACATGGATCCTTTTTCAAAATGATTATATATATATATATATATATATATATATATATATATACACACACACACCTTCTGTTTCAATAATAGTATCATAAAAATTGTGAAAATGGCAGAGCAGGAACGACATTGCGAAATAAAGCAGTTTTTTCACCCTAATTTTACTCGGCGTTGGGGTTTTTCACCTAAATATTTGTGGAATCATAGATCAAATGTCTTCAGGCGGTCGAACGACTTCATTACTGAATGACCCCAATGGGCAAAACACCGACGGCTTTCGATGAATTTGATGACGGAGAAGAACCCTTCTGTCGAATTTCATGCATCTTTGTACCCTAATCTTTGGCCCCTACACCATCACAGAAGGTATTTTACTTCGATTAAAGATTTAAACAAACAATTCTGTGTTTTTTATAGAACCAGGTATGTGTATCATCTTAAACCTTTGTGCTCAAGGAATACACAGAATTTAGTCTCTAACAAGGGTAATGCAGGTAGAATTTTTTTCCCTTCTAGGGTTTCCCCAAAAGCTATTCCTCGATCTATACCATCCTCCAAGGATGAATGGATACTGGCTTACAAACAAAATGCACAAAGATTCAAGAGCTTTAAGCATAGGAAGAATAAGGCAACTCTATTTCCACCGAATGATAAATTTTTGCTTCCCACCCTTAGTCATTTTGAGCACCTTCAAGAGAATAATATAGAAAATAGGGATATCTATACGCCGCCTCACCGTAGAAACATAGTTAAACCTAATGGTGCTAATATTATCCCAAATCAACTTCAAACCCCGATCCCCCAAATTTTTGAGAAATCTATTAGGGAAGATGTCATCATTAAGGGAGAATACCGCTTTGCAAATGGGTTTAGGGCTCACTATGCAGCTTCAGGTCTATATGGGAAATGGTATGGATATAAACTAGAGGGGAATAATCTCAGAGCATGGCTCCATGAATCCTTTGGAGAACAGGTAAGTATGACAATTTTAAATGATAATTGCTTTTATGTGGAATTCAGGAATGAAGATATTAGAAACAAATTATTATCTGAAAAGTATATTTATTTTCTAGGGCATGCAATCAAATTTATCAAATGGCAACCAAATTTTAACAAAAATATGTTTGATGGTATTTCCGTTCCTTTTTGGTTTAAAATTAAAAATATGTCTGTCAAACTTTTGCACAGTAAGATTTTATCCCAAATTGGTGATAGAATAGGGAAAATGATGGGATTAGAACTTAACTTATTGGATTCATTTGGTGTTAAAATTTTGATTCAAACGAAGGACAAGTTCTCCTTCCCTAATTATTTTAAATTTGAAACTAACCAAATCACATATAAACTGAACATAGTTAAATACTACGACAAGATTTCGCAAAAGATATGGTTAAGACCTAGGACTGATATTAACAATACCATTATAGATTATACGACTGACCTTAAAACTTTTCTTAAGGATAAATCTGATAACCTCATTGGAAATGGAGAAGAATGCAGATACCCGTTATTTCCAAAATCCACTAACAAATATCCTATAGCATCCCTTTTAGAAGGAGGGGGGTTTGTTATCAACTATCAAGAAGCTACGCTGCTAGGAACCCAGCCTTAGACCTTAGATAATAATACTAGCATTGTTAACAAAATCTCCAAACAACATTTTGTTAAAATAATAGAAGACACAGGAACCATAATCCAAGGAAACAATGTTGTGACAAACCAATCAAAACAAGCATATAGGAATTTGGAGAAATTAATTTTAGAGCCAAAACTTAATAATATGACTAATTCCAAACCAATATGTAGAAACATGGAGATATCTGATTCTTCGGATGAAGGAACCAGTGATGTAGAGGATAATAATAGGAGGAAAATAAAATTGATAAAGAAAATAATAGAGGTAGATAAAGATACAATAGCAGAGGATATTATTTCATACCATTTAGACGAGAAAGCAAAATTAGCAGCACAAGAGAAATTAAATGAGCATGACATTCTATATTCTGAATTGCATAAACAAAATACTCCCACCCAGAGGGTGGATGTGGAAGGTGATTGCAGACTTACAGAAAATAATAATTCTAATACTAATAATGATTTTAAGGAAGATATAGAGGAATATGAAATGAAAGAGATTAATGAATTTTTAGGTCTTAATAATGAATCTGATGATATGCTCATTCTCCGAGTCATTGACTCTATGAGTGAAAATATCTTAGAAGTGAACCAATCCCTAAATTATGGAGGGGTAAGTAAGGAGGTAAGAAATTTAGGATTATCTATTTCCTCTATTGGTAAAGTGCTCCCTGCCTTTCCAAAACAGACAAAAAAGAGGGGAAGGAAATCTCTTAAAGAATTACGACAGAAGGATGGAGGGGCTTTAGGACAAGTTAAAATTACAGATATTATACATGAAGGGAAGGGGAAGTTCCTTCCCAAGGCACCATGAAAATAATTTTGTGGAATGTTAGGGGCTTGAATGCCCCTAACAAACATCGCCTCCTTAAGAGAAGTTTAACTTCTCCAGAGGCACACCTATATTTAATACAAGAAACCAAGCTAGGAGAGGAAGGGTATACTAATCTTGGATGTAAACTAGGAATATGAGAAATTAAGGGGGAGAATTCGGTAGGATCTTCAGGAGGATTAGCCTTTATATGGAACCCAAGGTTCATTTTACCAACCTTTATCATTTCCAAACCCCAATGGATGGCAGCAAAGATTAAGAATTATAGTACAAATTTGGAATTCACCATTATTAACATATATGGACCAAAGTTCCTTCATGAGAAATGAATAGTATGGCAAGAAATTGATACCTTCATCCAAACCAATCCAAATCTGAACTTTATTCTGGCAGGGGATTTTAACTCAATCCTAGACCCTAGAGAGAACTTAGGTGGTTTCAAAGGTATAACTCTGACAATGCACGAGTTTAAGGAATGGATACGAGTCATTAATGTAATGGATATCCCATTAGATAATGGATTGTATACCTGGTCAAATAAATGAATTAAATCAGAACTAATCAATGAGAAATTAGATAGATTTCTTTTTATTGATGATCTAACTAATCTAAAAGCTAATATTAAAGCCAACATTGTCGCACACTCAGGATCTGATCGTTTTCCAATTAAGTTAGAATTAATAGAAGAACTAAAACCTAAAAAGAACCCATTTAAATTTGAAAAAAATGTGGCTTAAAAATGAAGAATGTATACTCAAAATAGAGGAATGGTGGTCAGAAAAGAGCTTCAAAGGCTCTAAAACCTTCATTCTAAATGCAAAACTGAAACATTTGAAACACAAACTAATAGAATGGAATAAATCATAGTTTGGGAACATTTTTGAACAAAAGGAAGAATTGGAAAAGGACATTAAGGACCTAAATGAGGATATTATCAGAGATGGAATGAATGTGGAAACATATAATAGAGAGAAGAAACTTTTAGGGGAGTATGAGGATATATTGACTAAAGAAGAATCATATTGGAAACAAAGATCTAGAGAAGTATGGTTAAAAGAAGGAGACAAGAATACAATTTTTTTTCATAATAGTTCAAAAGCTAAATGTAACTTTAATAAGATAACTAGTTTTAGAAAGGATAATGGTACCATTATAGAAAATCCAGAAAGCATAGCAGAAGAGACAGTTAGGTATTTTGAGGGAATGTTGAATAATTATGAGGGATCGAACAGAACATCCCAAATTGAGATTTTAAATAATATTCCTAGTGTTATAACGAGAGAGCACAACAAAATAATGAATGCTAAATTCACCAAAGAAGAAGTTGAAAGAGCTTTGAAACAACTCCACCCTGACAAATCCCCCGGTCCTAATGGATTCCCCAACTTCTTTCAACAATGCTGGCACATCATTGGGGATGAGGTTGTTGTGGCATTAGAAGGGATGTGCAACTCAGGTAGGATCCTTCAAGAAATTAATAACACCTTTATTGCATTAATTCCAAAAAAAGCTAATCCGGAAGGTCTGGATGATTACAGACCTATCTCATTACAGACCTATCTCAATATGTAACACAATTTGTAAATTGTTAACTAAAACCTTAGCAAATAGACTTAAAATTTTTTTACCCATGATTATTTCAGAGGAACAATCAGGCTTTATCCTAGGAAAATCCATATTAGATGGAGTAATATTAGCATAAGAGATGATACACACTATCCAACATAACCATAACCCAAGTATGCTTATTAAACTTGACATTAGGAAGGCTTATGATAAAGTAGATTGGCGATTTTTATGCAAATGCCTGGAAACATATGGTTTCTCTAAATAGTGGATAAACTTAATTTTTGAATGTATATTAGGAGCTAAGATGTCGATCATGGTGAATGGTAATCCTACGGGATTCTTTAATATAACATAGGGAATTAGGCAAGGGGATCCTATATCACCTTTTCTTTTCGTCATTATGGTTGATGCCTTAGGAAGAACACTTACTAAAGCAAGAAATGAAAATCTGATATGTGGTGTCAAGATTACAGAGGGTTTGGAAGCATGCACTCATCAAAAATATGTTGATGATAATCTCCTTTTTGGTCAAGCAAATGTTAGGGAAGCTGCTGCATTCAAACAGGTACTTAATTTGTACTCATCGGCCTCAGGACAACACATTAATAAAGAGAAATTTGAGATATATTTTCTAAACAATTCTAGAGAGGACCAACTAAGGATCAGTAGGATTTAAGAATATAAAATAGGGGAATTCCTGTGCAAATACCTTGGATTGCTCCTAGATAAAGGAAATAGATCAACCAGCTTATGGAGTAAGGTCTTAGAAAATATTGATAAGAAAGCTGAATCTTGGAAAGGAAAATGGCTAACAAATGCTGGGAAAACTAATATGATAAAATCTGTACTCTTAGCTATACCCATTTATCAAATGATGTGTCTAAGTCTACCAAGAGGAATAGAAAAGGATATTAATAATAAATTAAAAAAAAAATTGGCAAGGCCCAAATGACAAAAAAAGATTAGTATTAATAGCTTGGGACAAAATATGCAAACCTGTGGAGGTTGGTGGGCTGAATGTCAAAAACATTAAACAACAGAACTTGGCTTTAGGGGATAAATTAGTATGGAAGATGTATAAAGATCCGGAGGCAAAGTGGGTTAAAACACTAAGATTCAAATATCTAGATGGCAGAGATCTGTTAAGTATTTTCAGACACCATTCTCCTCCTAAAGGTTCTAAGACTTGGAACTTTATTCTGGAATGTAGGGAGATCATTAAAAGAAACATTACATGGGATATTGGAAATGGGAGCAATGCTTTATTTTGGGAGGACTCCTAGAATTCTTTCCCCCCCCTTTGCACCATTCCCAATGATGATCCAAAAATTAATACGGTGAAACAAGCAAGAGGTGCTTATGTGAATGATTATATAGAGATAGAAGGAGATAATCCAACTTTAGGATGGAAGTGGAAAACATTTGACAACCTTGGAATTTTAGAAGCTTTCAAAAATAGAGTGGAACAAGCCATTATTAATAGGAGTATAAATCCATCAACGGATCCTGATAGAATTATATGGGCCAATTCCAAAAATGGGGAATACAACACAAAGGACAGTTATAATTCTATGAATCCTGTAAAACAAACTCTAACACCTTTGCCTATTGACCTATGCTAGAGTAATCTATGTTTACCTAAAGCTGGTATGTTTACATGGGCTGCAGTCCAGCATAGGATCCTGGTAGCTGAATGGTTTCAAAGAATAGGATATAACGGACCATCAAGGTGTGTCTTTTGTGAGAAGAAATGTGAGTCTATTGATCACATTTTTATTAATTGTGATTATGCCTACAAATGTTGGATGTGGCTAGCTAAGAAGATGGAATGGAAAATGGTATTACCCAATAACTTGATGAACATTCTTACAGCATGGCCCTGATGGAACGAATATGGTCTATATGGTAAGATTTGGGTAATTGCACCTTCCATAATTATATGGGAATTATGGAAGGAAAGGAATAGGAGGATTTTTAAGGATAAAAAGATAGATCTTGATCAACTACTCAACAAAATAGAGGCAAGTATAGTAGAGGTGGTAAATAACCATAATATGAATGGATGGAAGGATATGATTTTTTCTCACTATGATGAGAGAATACACAAATTATGGTATGGTCTAAAATTCCTCCCTTTTTTGGACAAAGTAATATAGATAAGGAGGCCTTAAGACAAAATTGTAAATGGATACCACATACAGAGGGATGGGTAAAGTTAAACTTTGATGGGGCCTCTAAAGGAAACCCAGGTAAAGCAAGAATTGGGTGTTGCATTCATGATGAATTTGGGAATTTGATAGCATCCAAAGCCGCATTTCTAGGAGTTGCAACCAACAATGAAGCTGAGGGAAATGCCCTGATAGAAGGTTTATTACTATGCAAACGGTTGAACCTAGAAAGTATAGAGATTGAAGGTGACACAGAATTGGAAACTTAATGGATTAATCAAAAGAGCCCTAAACATATTAACCCTTTTCAAACAATATACTATTAATCACACCTATAGAGAAGGTAACAAAGTTGCTGATCTCTTAACAAATAGGAGAGCCAAAGGAAGGAATGAAGAAACTATGGAAGGTAAGGGAAGGAAGCTTTAAAATATAGTAAGACAAAAGACTAAATACATCAAGAAGAAGGAATAAATATTGAGAATATAAAGAAAGCAAAGAAACAAGTAATATGAACCCTGTGTCGTTCTAGGAATAATAAAATTAAATAAGGAATACAAAACAAAATGGGGGATACAAAATGATTCAGAAGACAAAAGACCAATCGGTCTATGTACTATCACTAACCTTTAGCTATTTATGAAGTATTGGTAGTATGTTTGCGATGAGGCTAGCTAGAAAGAAGGCAAATGGCTACTGCTATCAAACTACGATGCACTAATCCTCAGCTAGCCTTTGATGGCAAAATTACACTAAGGAGAATCAAGAAGGTGTTGCTTGATACTCATGATATAATTGTAAGAGCGGTCTATGTCATCCTAGGTAGCAAATACATAGAAAATGATAACTGCTATAGGGTTAACTCAAATATTCTTGCAATGTTCATTGCTTTAGCTCTACACGTAGACCTAGACATCAAGGATATTGGGATACTTTGTAGAAGAATCTTCAAGAGGCAATATCTGGTTGACTTGGGGAAGGTAATTGCAAGCATTAAAGAATATTCGACAATATCAAGACCAAGAGACTATCATCAATATAGGGGTGAGAGTAATAATATTCAAACTTACCCTATATTGATGATTGCTGACAGAAATAGGTTCTTGGCAGAGCTGCCAACTATCTCAAGAAACCTAGATTTCTTATTTACCTATAAGCTTATAAAAAACACACAAGATCTGGGTTGGTTTGATAAATTTGTAACTAAGGATGATGTTGGTTTGAGAATTCATTACGATGAAATGTATGAAGATGATTAATACAATGAATGGACTGATTTAATTTGATGATAAGTTATCAAGGAATCAATGAGAATATTATTCAAATAGAAAATATGAAACTAAAATAGGTATTAAATATAGATGAGATATTTATGCAAACTTATATATGGATATGAATCATTTCTCTCTACTCCTCTTTAATCATATATGTGTGTAGGGATTCTCACTAAGAAGTATAGTTTTAAGGTAGAATACAAGAGAAATTAAGGTGGAAGTATTACAAACTGGCTTGACCAAATCTTTTGAATATCAATTAAGGAAAGATAAATCATATAGGAGCGACTTTACAATATATAACTAATCATAAGAGATGATAATTCCAGACATGGATAGTTTATAGACTTACAGGATTAAAAAGAAAGCAATATAGCCTAAACAATTTTGTAGTTGATGCTTAAAAATGAAACTTAAACGAAGATGTGCTTCCCTTAATTTTATAGGAAAGGACAGAGAGTATCAATACATACATGGATGATATAAAGGTATACAGGAAGTCAAAATGTGATGATAATATTAAAGTAATATGTTTTGAATATCCTTATGTACAAGAGATTGTATATAGGCATTAAGATATATGTATATCAATACACACACACACACATGTGTGTGTGTGTGTGTGTGTGTGTTTTTAAGTGTATACACATACGGATATGAATGTACAAAATATTTAGGATGTTTCGATAAAATTTTAATTGAGGATCGTGGTGATTGAGAACTCATAACGATGAATGGACTGAACATGATTAACACAAAAATTTGAATGACTTAATAGGCTGATAGAGAAATTAAGGAAACAATGAGAACCTTATTTAAAAAGAAACATGGGAGCTAAAATAGGTATTAAGCTAAGCATGTATGAATATAAGATATAGACATATTAATATATGGCAATGTTTAATATAGATGGGATGAACTACTTCATATTCCTTTTTAATAACATATGTATGCAGAGTTTACCTTTATGATGTATGGTGGTGAGAATGAACACAGAGACAATTATGACGATAGAGGTTGTAGAAGGAATTATTACAATTAGTATAGTCGAATGCGTCTGAATAATAATGATGGAGAATTAAATCGTACAGGAATGGATTTATAATATATAAATGGCTCTTAAGAAATGATAATTCCAATGGTTATTGATAGAATCTAAATAAACCTAATAATTGTTCAAGAAGGAAAAGGGGATATGATTGCACAAATATGGGTTTTCATTTGGAAGTAACAGTTAATAAACTTATAAATAAAATGGAATACCAAGGAATCGTGCAATTTAAGAAAGTAATGATTAGTAGTAAGGAAACATGATTAAAACAATAGGAACCTCAGCCTCACGAAAACATTACAGCATAGAATTACATAAATGGTGATTTATCATAAAATGTGGCAGAATGAGGGAATCATCAATAGAGTGAAATTAAAAACACATGGACGATAAATAAACAATGATTATGACAGCTGCGTAACAACTATTAGCAAAAACTAAACATTATGATGTATAAAGGAGAAAGAAACTAAGTAAGCCATAAACTACTCAAAAAACAACATTTATACCATATTGAGTTTAAACAATTTAGAGGTAGTTAAATTTCTTTGACTTGGAGGATCTTCTAAGATGTTTACCAACGTGAGAACCTTTCACATCAAGATGTCCCGGGATATGGCATTTTTGGGCAAAATTACGCCAGAAAGATGGAACAAAATTATGATACCCATGGACGATTTGGCTAGAAGGGCAATGGAAAGGATTATTGGGGATGCATATTATGACTATAGCTTCACAATGCACACTAATGGGGACATTGTTGGTGTGTTTATCTCATGTATGCTGAGAGCAGGATATACGAAGGCAGAAACTATTGCGCTGAGTAAGAAAGTCTTCATCAGTAAAATACTGAAAGGTCTGGAGAATGTTGTTAGTAGCATAAATTTTAATCATATGATCCCATAAACAGAAGATTATAAGAATGTAGCAATAGGACAGCTGGAATTTGAAGGCAGAATCAAACGCAAACCATGCCTTATAATAAAAAATATAGATATCTTTGATGAAAACTGAGAACATGTTAAAAGAAATATTAACTTCTTGATTACTTGGAAGCATGTGAAAGAGGAAACAGAGCCTAACTGGCTCATACAATATTTTAGGGCAGAGGGTTTCAGTATTCCCCCGATGGTTGATAATTTGGATATGGATCAGATCCAAAACAACCCACCACTCTTTATTAAGAAAGGCTGGATGAGCCGAACTCCAAAAGCCAAAGATGGAAAGAAGAGTGAAGAGGACTTGGATGAGGAAATAATGATCATTAAAAAGAAGGAGTAAGAAATCCAGATCAATCCCTGGTGGTTTTTGTTTGCTAAAAAATGGAATTTAAATAAATATGTACATGAATGCTTCGTTTAAACTATATAGGAAAGGATAGATAATATAAATACGGATATGGATAGTATATAGATGTACAGAGACTTTGGAAGGTATTATGTGAAGATGATATATAAGAAATATGATATGCATATCTTTCTTAACAGGTAAACAATGTTTTTGCAGAGATAATATATAGGC
>MU223392.1:537504-549018 GCA_018584345.1 Thuja plicata
TATATATAATCAAAAAATGCAATGATTGCTGTTTTTTTATACAACCTTTGTATTTTTTTAGAAGGAAAAATATATATATGTTGAAATATAAAAGAAAAAAATTAAATATTTTAAATGGAGCAGGGGTCCCAAACCCCACCCCGGCCAGCTACTGCTGCACACGACAGCTGGTCTGTCCGCGACAACATAGGGGACACCACTTGTGGAAGCCAAGGGGGTATGGGTCCCGCTCCTGCTCCCTCTCCCTTTTTTTTTAATTTTTTCATTTAATTTTATTTTTTTATAATTAATTTAAATTTAAATTTGATTAAAATTTTAAATGTGTTTTTTTTCTTTTATATTTATTATTATTTTTTAATTATTTAATTATTATATTAAATATAAATATTTATAATATAAAGAAAGGAGATTATTTTTTAACTCAGTTATAATATTAATTAATTTAACATTAAATGGTATTTTTTTATATAATGTTAATTAATATTTTAAGAGGACTTATTAATTTGAGAATAATGTTTTAATTTCTTTGAATTGCATATTATCGTGAACTTTTCCCTGTTTAATGTAGTCTTTTGGGTTTATTTGGGGAACTACGCTGACTCCTAGGGAAATGTACCAAAGGCAAGGGGTGTACTTTGGATAGTTGTGTTTCTGCTTCTTTCTATGATTAGTGTCAATTTGATCATCTTTACCCAATTGTATGTCTTAAGATCGTGTGTAAGTGAACTCGTGAGGAAGTGTTTTGTTTGATTTTGGTTTGTGGACCAATATGTGTTCCTGATGACCTTATAATGTGGAACTAAAATTTGATTATCATACATGTTCGATACTTTGAGATTGATTACTTTTATGAGCTTAGGGTAGGTAATTTAAGTGTTTAAGGGGGGAGTGGCTTGCAATGAGGGTCGTGACCCTAAGAGGTCACCAGGATAACTCATCGTAAGTTACTTAATAAGTGATAACATAATTACACTATGGGGTTTTAAAATAAATTAATAAGATGTTTGTATTCCTCACCCATTCCTTGAGTGCTTGTATAGGGTAGGATGGGAGTGGGAGAAGATGCTTGATTTAATCTTGCATAGTTAGTATCCTTGTCTATACGAGAGGTTACTGATACCACATAGAGTCACTAGGGGGTTGGGGTCTAGTGAGACTGCTAGGGTAACTCTAGAGTTTACTCGTGTGATGACACTTCCCCATTTACATTTTAGGTTTCCTACGTGTGTTGGGTGCCTCTGGGTTTATAGGTTTTTACCTATTTAGTTGAAGTTGTACCTTGTGATAGAGAGCTTTCAAGATCCCATGTTAGTCTTACCTTATGACTGGTTTGTAAACCAAGTGGGATCTGTTGTTATCTCCTCAAGACAGTGGGAGTGGACCATTTAGGTGCCATGAGGATGGGTGGTAGTGATTCTCTTTACAATTGGAGACCTCAATGTCCTTGTACCATTGTTGATGATCTTGTAGCAGTTGCACCATATGCGACATCTGTGGAGATATGCTCTTATCTTTCTTAGGGAGTTTATCATATCATGTATATATATTTCAATTATGTTATTTATGGATTAATGTATTGTACCTTGTACTTGATTATAATTACATACCCTGTGACTTTTGCAACGGATGTCATATCATTGGTTATACCTTATGGTATCAAATGTAATTGTATCATTATTTATGAGATGTTGTACTTGTTAATCATTATGTACCTTGCAATATTTGTAATTAGTTGTTAATTAATTTATGAGTAATTCCTAGATTATGGAACCCTCAAGAATTGTATCCTTGTTGAGTTTAATTTTATGCTCATGGTTTGTGTTTCACTGTTATTGCTTCCGCTTAATTATTCATCTTGAATGTAAACTTGTTTAAAAAAAAACAATTGTAAAATTAGTTACTTGTTATACGTTAATTTCTCCTAGGTTCCCTAGCAAGGCATTACATTTGGTATCAGAGCCCATGTTTCTCTACATTGGGATCTCTGGTAATCGCATATGCCCATTAGTTATTTATTAGTTGAAAACGTGAAACAAAAATAAACATATAACACTCTTGTATTTTAGACTAATGTTTATGACAGTATACCATGTTTTTATTTTATGATTTATTTTGTGTTAATGTTTCTCCTCGATGATGATATAGGAAGATGGTTACTGAAACTAGATCCACTACCGAGGGCTGAAGTGCAGGTCGCAGTAGAGGGTGAGGAAGGGATAGAATTCCTAGCATGTCTATGGGTGCTAGGATTGAGAGTGTACATGAAGAGAATGGGGAGGAGCATAGTGGAAAATGAGAGATTGAGGTAGAGTCTCAAACTAGGTAGCTACTACTAGCCATTTTGGATCGCCTTCCCAAGGTGAATCATGATCAAGGGGAAGTGCATCACCACAATGAGGAGGAGACTAGACATAGATCCAGGAGCCCTAGTAGGAAGGGCATTGCAGGTGATCAGGAGGTTGCTAAGGTCAAGAAGATGAGAGACCTTCTGAGATCACAACCACCTCCATTCAATGGTCTCGGTACTGGGTTTGAGGCGGAGACTTCGCTCATTGCGTTGGATCATTTTTTTTCTATGCAGTAATTTGATACCAATGTTAAAGAGAGATGTGTTATAATACACATCGAGGGTTTTGCAGCCACATGGTGGAAGATCAAGCAAGACAAGCTAGGGCTTAGTATGGACACCACCACCTAAGAGCTATTTCTTGAGAACTTTCATGAGCGATTCTTATCAAACCAGTGGTACCAGCAGTGCATAGATGAGTTCCACAATCTGTGGCAAACAATTCAAGAGTATGCACTTCGATTCTTTGATTTGAAGCCATATGTAAGGTTTATTGATAAGTATCCACTGATGGTTCAACATTTCATTAGGGGTTTTAATGGACAGATCATTGGGGGAGTCAAGGTTTTCTAACATAAGACCCTCAAGGAGGCACTCAACATAGCTACTCTAGTAGAGGTAAATCATACTTCTGGTCATGGTGGCCAGATGAGTGTTCATATTGGGGGATCCACTTCTTTGGGGTTTCAAGGTAATCAGTCCCAAGGGGATGGGAAATTCAAGAAACCCTTCTCTTAGTTCAGGGGTAATCAAAATCAGAAGTAGAAGGGTTCATATCCTCTAGCTCAGAGTGGTGGTTCTCAATCGAAGAGCTTATGTAACTTTCAGCGCAACAAGCACAATCAGCCCAGTCAACCAGCACAAAGCACACATTTAGTGGCTAGTAGAGACATCTATTAGTAGTCTAGTGCACCCTCCTCTGGGAGAGGTTATGGTAGAGGCGGTGGTTGCTTCTCTTGTGGTCAGTTCTGACACATTGTAGTGAATTGTCCTCAACGTGCACCATAGTTTTCAAGGTATAGGGTCGTAGATTATAAGCCTACAGTAGGAGATGTTGGTAGATATCATAAGGTTTTTGTAGCTATGGATCACTTCCAAGAAGATCACTAGGGCACAGTGATAGAATCTTTGGGTGCTACTTGAGGTATTTCACTTTATATCTTGTTTGATTTGGGAGCTACAAATTCTTTCATATCTTCTTTTATAGTAGAGCGATGTGGGATTGTGGCAGTAAAGCAAGACATAAGTTTGCAAGTAGAGTTTTCCTCAGGGGAAAGGGTACCAATAGATTCTCTAGTGCTTAAATGTGAGTTGAACTTGGGTAAATTCACCACCTTGGTGGACCTTCGTGTGATTCCTTTGGGGCCATATGATGTTGTCCTTGGGATGGATTGGTTAGGATCTCATGGAGCTAGCATTGAATATAAACAAAATATTATCAGATGCAAGGATGATGTTGGAAAGGACATGGATATTTTGAGTATTCAATGTCCTATTTCCCTTCGTATGATTTTTTCCATGCAAATCAAGCAAAGTATACGAAAGGGATATCAGGTTTTTACTATATTTATGAATGAGTTAGATGAAGTTGAGACAAAGGAAAAGACTCTTGACCATCCTATTCTTCAAGAATTCATAGATTTATTTTTGAGTGATATCCTGGGTATGCCACCAAAGTGTGACATCGATTTTTGTATTGACCTCATTCCAGCAGCAGAGCCTATTTTTAGAGCTCCTTACCGGATGACCACTCAGGAGTTGAGTGAGCTGTGACTCTAGTTAGAATATCTTTTGGAAAAGGGTTGCATTCGACTGAGTGTTTCCCCATGGGGAGCACCTTACTCTTCATCAAGAAGGATGGATCCTTACACTTGTGCATCGACTATATACATTTGAACAAGGTAACAATCAAGAACATGTATCCTCTGCCAAGGATTGATGACCTATTTGATTAGATTAAGGGAGCCAAGGTGTTCTCTAAGATAGATCTCAAGTCACGATATCATCAATTGTGTATCTAGGATGCATATGTTCATAAGACTACATTTCACACTCGCTATGGACATTATGAGTTCACAGTAGTTCCTTTTGGCTTGACAGATGCTCCAGCAATCTTCATGTTCTTGATAAATGGAGTATTTTGCTCTTATCTCGATCATTTTGATGAATGATCCCACATAACAGAGAAGCCTCTCGAGATCAACATGCTAAAAGTTATAGATCAACTATACTAAAGGATTTTGGACAAAATTTGAAAATCAAGGAGACAAGAATGGGAGAATACAAACTTTATCCTTTTCCATCCATGGATAATTTACCCGTCTCTCCTAAGTCTTACGGTAAACCCTCATTGTCTTTCAAAACCCCTAGCTCTAAAGCATGCATAATCTATAATGGAACCTTTTTCAAAGCTAAGACTTCTCTTGTTGATGGGAATGAAGAGAAATTTGTGTTGGGATGGCTATACAAAGGAGAAGAAGCCGAAGAAAATCAAGAAGTCAAACATGTTGAGATATTTTCCCAAAATTATGGCAAGGGTTATCATATAATGAAACAAATGAGGTACAAGGATAAAGGTCCTCTTAAAGGGAATAAGGAAGGTATTTTTGAGCCCATTCATATGAATTTCAGGAATCGTGAAGACAAAATGAGATTAGGGTACCAAGAAGAAGAAGTTATGCCTCTCATTCAAGATGGTCCAATTTTTTATTAGGAGCAAGATGAATCTATGGAAGAAGTTGACATTTTCCCCTTTCCATATGAATTTTTATTACATATACAAGGATAAAAATCTAATTATTAAGGAGGACCTTACATCCCCCGACCATCAAGATAAATTTCAAATAAAAAAGACTCATCATTACTACAACAGTCATCTCAAGAGATAGAACAACAAATAGAGGAAGACTCTAACTCCGATGAGGAAGTAGACTATGAACCCATATAATATAAAAGATGATTATCCTTTAAAAGAGCTATACATACTCTAAATCAAGAAGAAACATCAACATCTCTACCAAGCATTCCCACTGAAGCAGAAGCACCAATGACTATTGCGTGTTTCTTAAATAGATCTGATAATAGTCAAAATGACTCTCACAAGTATGAGTTTGATTAAGGATATGAAAGTGAAAAGGAAAATAAACATCCTAATTGTAGGTAGCTAGTAACAATTACTCAAGTTCTAGATTTACCGCATTATGCTAACACAAGCTCTAACAAGTATGAGTGGAATTCATTTTCTGATGGTACAATTGACATTGAGGTGGATATTATGCATAACTATGCTCCTTAACTAGAAGAGGGAAAAATATCAAATGCTAAGTCGATTGAATTAGGTTCACATTATACTAAAAATGACTTTAATAATAATGTTATGACTCTTTTAGGTCTAAACACCTCTTTGGAGAGTAACCTAATAGAACTTGTCTTACCAGTCGCAAGCTTTGACGATAATGCAGTGCAATCCATTAAACCATTTGATTCTTTGACCTTATTTCACCTTGAACTCATTGAATGGGGTCAGACTGAAGCTTTGGATCTAATATCATTCCCAAATGACTATACATTGGCCTATTATTTAAACATCATGAACCCCTTACTTCTTCCACCAGTGCAAGGAGCGTGAATATGATAGAAAGAGATATCCAATTTCTCAATCTTAAAAGTAAAAATAAAAATAAAAAGTGGTCTGATGGTGAAAACCACCTTGTGGCAGTATCAAAACCCAAAATAGTAAAAATAAAGGATGTATCCAAAGGTGAAAACCTCTCAAAGGCACTTTAGGATGGGAAATTTGATATCTTACCTGATCACTTCCAAGAAAGATCTTCAGTATTAATTGAACCAAGACAACCAATCAATTGGGCATAGCGGAAGCACCACAGATGGTCCACATAGCACAATCATTATCTGAAGAAGAAAATAAATATTCCACCAAGCTCTTTAAAGCAAAGAAGATCAATTTTGCACCGTCTTATTTAGATATGTCAGGTCCATACCCTGATCTCATTATGCATCATTTATATATAGCTCCAGGAATCAAACTGGTTAAGAAAAAACTCCAAAAGATGCACCCTCATGTGGCTTTGTTGATTATAGCAGAGTTGGAAAAGCTTCTAAAAGCTGGTTTCATCAGAGAAATTGCTTATGTTGACTGGATTTCCAATATTGTCCCAGTTTCTAAGCTCGACAAATATATTTAGGTATGCACTAATTTCAGGGATTTAAACAAGGCATGTCCAAAAGATGATTTTACCTTGCCTAATATTGACATGATCATGGATCTCATTACTAGATATGGAATGTACTCTTGAATGGATGGTTTATTAGGTTACATCCAGATCAAGATAGCACCTAAAGATCAAGAAAAGACAACTTTTAGTTGTGCTTGGAGCACATTCTGCTGGAACGTCATGCCATTCGGGCTTAAAAACACATACACAACATATCAAAGGGCAATGACAACTATCTTCCTTGACATGATGCACAAAACTATGGAATATTATGTGGACAATACACTGGAAAAATTAATCAACAGAACAACCAACATAGAAGACCTAGGGAAAATCTTTGATTAGATGGAGCAATTTTAACTTAGGTCAAACCCAAAGAAGTGTGCATTTGGAGTAAGTTCAGGAAAAATCTTGGGTCATATTGTATCAGCTAAAGGAATTGATGTTGATCTAGTAAAGGTGTAGGCCATAATGGAGATGCAACCACCAAAGAACATTATCCAATTTAGGACATTACAAGGAAAGCTACAATCCATCAGGAGGTTTATCTCACAGCTAGCAGATAAGGCTCAACCCTTTACAAAAAAACATTGTATAAAGGAGCAACTTTCAAATGGGATGGGGTATGTGAAAAGGAATTCTAACAAATCAAATCATACCTGATAAATCCACCCATCCTAATGGAAACTATACAGGGAAAAAAACTTTTATTGTATATTTTAGCTATAACTACATCACTTGGAGCTCTACTTGCATAACATGATGATACAGCGAAAGAAAGAGCAGTATATTATATAAAAAAACACTAGTTTCCTACGAACTCAATTACACTATCATTGAGAAATCTTGTCTAGTAGTGGTGTTTGCCTTACAAAAGTTCAGACACTATATGTTGACTCATTCGGTAAAAATAATTGCTAAAATCGATCCATTAAAGTATGTATTAAACAAAGCAACATTGACTAGCAGGTTGGAAAAATGGGTCATGATCTTGAGAAAGTTTAATATTGAATATGTGGATAGAAAGGTCATCAAGGGTCAAGTTATTGTTGATAACCTAGTTTATGCACCTTTACAAGATACCAAACCCTTGACAATTGAATTCCCTAATGACGCAATATTACATTTGACAGAACACCCATGGAAGTTGTTTTTTGATGGATCCTTTACCTAACATGGGTCAGGCATCGATGTTTTGTTCATTACTCCACAAGGCTATACAATTACTAAAGCTTACAAGATGATGTTTCCATGCACTAACAACATTGCTGAGTATGAAGCTTTAGCGAATGGATTGAAGCTATCTATCACATGGAAAATTGTGGAGTTGCACATTTATGGAGACTCACAACTAATCATCAATCAAATCAACAATCAGTCCAAACCAAAGATGAAAATATCATACCATACAAGAGAATGGTTGATGATTTCAAGAATTAATTTGTATTTATCACCTTCCAACATATCCTAAGGGAAGAAAATAATGCATTCGATGCCATGGCTACTCTCACCTTAATGCTACAGCTCGAAGAACATCAATTCCACTATGAATTCCTAGTGGAAGAACTTCCCTTCCTGTTTATGATTCCCTTGAATTCCAAATAGTGTGTTCCATTATGGGTCATGATTCCTCTAGATATAGCCAAATATATTCATACCTAAAAGACCAAATAATCCCTAATGGCTTAGCTAAGAATGAAAAGAGAAACCTCATAAGAAATGCATCACATTATTTAATCATTTCTAAAGATTTATATAGGAAAGATCTATAAGATACTCTCCTTAGGTGTTTAGAACACTAAGAGTCTAAACGTGCATTACACGAAGTCCATGAAGGTATTTAAGGGTCACATTTGAATGACCTTTTGCTAGATAAGAAAATTTTGAGAGTGGGATATTACTAGCCTACCATGGAGAAAGATTGTGTTCAGTATGCCAAGTCTTGCAAGCAATGTCAACTACATGGTAACTTGATCCATGCTCCTGCTGGAGAGTTGTTGTTTATCACTCACTGGTCGTTTCAACAATGGGCCTTTGACCTTGTTGGTTAAATCTATCCTTCCTCATCAAATAGACATAAGTTCATCATCACCGCCATAGAGTACTTCACAAAGTGGGTGGAAGTCATCCCCTTAATCAAGGTGACTGGAAAACAAGTATCAATGGTTATCCTAAATTACACCATTTGTAGGTACAAGATACCCTCTTTTATTGTCATTGACATGGAGGAAAATTCAAGAACAAGGACATCAATGAATTGTGCAAATTTTTTTACATCACCTAGCATTTCTCCTCTATCTACTAACCATAAGGGAATGGACAGTTTGAAGCCTCAAATAAAATAATTCTCAAAATCTTACACAAAATAATGCACAAATCTGGCAAGGATTGGCATCTTTAACTAGGTCCAACATTATGGGCATATAGAACTAGTATCAGAACAACCATAGGGGCAACACCTTTTGCATTGGTGTATGGTTCAAAAGTACTACCTATTTAGATAGAGATACCATCACTCAAAGTCTCTTTGCAAGGATTCATAACTAATTAAGATTACCGTATTTCCAGGATCCAAGAATTAGAACTACTTGATGAAAGAAGAAAAGAAGCATTCAACCACCTAAGGGTCTATCAAAAGAGAATTTCATGAGGATATAACAATAAGGTCAGAGATCTTGTGCTTAGAGAAAATCCAAAGAATCAACAACATCAAGAACAAAAGGGCAAATTTGAACCCAACTAACTAGGTCCCTTCATGATTACTGCAACATTCAGTTCTAGAGCCTATCAACTATCAAATCTAGAAGGAAATCTCCTTCTAGATCCGATTAATACTATCCAGCTAAAAATTTTCTATAGCTAGACATTCTTTGAATGAGCAGTTCTTGTACAAAGAAAATGTTCCTGAAAATTACCAAAAATAACAAAAAAACAAAAAAAATCCAAAAATAGTGAAAAATGACCTTGAAGAAAAAGCAAAAACATTAGAAAAATTCCTAAAAAAAATCATTATCTTGGTGAAAACCTAGAAATAGGTGCCTTGATGATAACAAAATAAATAAATAAGTACAAACAAATTGAAAAACTAAAAAAGTGCCTTGGTGAAAACCTGGTAATCAGGCACCTCAATAAAAAAAATATCAATCCTACCAAGTGGTGAAAACTTGGTAAACATATGTAACTTGTAACTAGTGCTCCATTTATCAATGTGTCACTTGGATATATTTCCTTCAAAGGCTTCAACTTGCTTTCTATCTCGTCTATATCTTTGTTTGATTCATGACCTTGTACAACCCAGTCAGCTCCTGCAGCACCATCATGGCTTGGAATTTATCTATATCTTAGTCCTAGGATAATCAGATATAACTGGGGGAAGTTTTCCAACAACAATCTTGTCAACCAAATCCATATCTTGTCAATCAGTTGTCACACCAATTAGAGTCAATCCTCTAGGTCTCTCATCATTGGACTGTTTTCCACTGATACACTGGTGATTTTCAACACCCATCTCACAAAATAGTGTTTCTCAACACTTTCCCACTTAACACAATGATGTTTCTCAAACACCCATTAGATGCCTATCTCCCAAACAAGTGATCACACAAACAACACAAATAAATCTAAGAACACAAATCAGACATTAACACATGTTTGAGCTATGTTGATTATGTCTTTACAGTCACTCGATGACGCCCATGGACTAAAGTGACAGGGAAGAAGATGTGATGTTTCTTTGTATGCTATCTATTATCTCATATTTTATTGCTTATGTCTCTTGAGTAACTCAATGATGTCTCCAAACAAGAGAATCAAGGATCAGAGGCATGATAATTTTCTTTGATTTCTACTTGCGGGTGAAGTGATGATGATCCTAACATATCAAATAAATTGAGAGTCTATGATAAGATCCTCCACATTTTTGGTACACCGCACATACCTTGAATCTTTTTATTTTTCATCCACGGTGAGGTTGGAGCTATCTCCTTGTATGTTTTGAGCGATATCTTAGTGTTGTGCAATATAATGGAACATACCCAAGAATATGAGTGTAGGGGTCATTGTGGGTAACACAGTAATTATCCAAGGATATGAACAATAATGGGTAATTGCGGACATAATATCTTTATTTGCACAAGAATGAAAGGATCTCATGTTTATCTAAACACACAAGAATCACTCTGGTCATCTCATCTCTACATACATCGATGCTTGTGACAAATTTCAATACCAAAGAGGAAGTATCACTCAGGTCATCATGGATATGTATGTTAGGAATAACAGTCCACAAGACAACTAAGAGGGGGGGGGGGGGGTGAATCAGTTGTGAAATAGATTATTAAACTTTAAACTTTATGAACCATAACATCAAAAGTAAATAACACAGTAATTTCCAACACCATAACACAATGTTTGTTGTCGAGGAAACCCTATTAAAGGTAAAACCCCAGTCGAAATTAACACCCACAAAATAATGTACTAAGAGTATAGTATCCCTGTTAAAAGATATTAGCCCTGTTAGGAGTTTGTTATTACATTATAGTACACAGTCCCTGTTAGGAGACAGACCCTGTTAGGAGTCAATGAAAGTAGTAGGCTCACTGCCAAGGCTCACTTCCCAAAGAAGGTTAAATCCACCCTCAAGAATTCACAATCTGCATCAGGTGTATACAAAAAATACACAATCCAGTGAACTGTCTGATAGCAACTGCCTTTGCTTGGTCAGTTCCAATGAAGTACCAACTCTGCTCTCTATCCAGTAGTCAAGCTTCATAGCTTCACAAATCTCTACTCTTTTCTTTCTCTGACACACTTTTCACAAATGAAAAGATCACTCATATATACCCTCTTACAATAACCCATTAGGTCGGCCAGTTAAGCTTTCCTAATACACAATTAACTAGGTCGGCCAATTAAGGCTTCCCATCATACAAA
>MU223392.1:554155-570375 GCA_018584345.1 Thuja plicata
ACAAGACAACTGAGAGGGGGGGGGGGGTGAAACAATTGTGCAATAGATTATTAAACTTTAAAATTTATGAACCATAACATCAAAAGTAAATAGCACATTAATTGCCAACACCATAACACAATGTTTGTTGTCAAGGAAACCCTGGTAAAGGTAAAACCCTGGTGGGAATTAATACCCACAAACTAATGTACTGAGAGTATAGTATCCCTGTTAAAAGATATTAGCCCTGTTAGGAGCTTATTATTACATTACAGTATACAGTTCCTGTTAGGAGACAAACCCTGTTAGGAGTCAATGAAAGTAGTAGGATCACTGCCCAAAGAAGGTTAAAGCCACCCGCAAGGATTCAAAATCTGTATCAAGTGTATACAACAAATACACAATCCAATGAACTATCTAATAGCAATTGTCTTTTCTTGGTTAGTTCCAATGAAGTACCAACTCAGCTCTCTATCTAGCAGTCAAGCTTCGCAGCTTCACAAATCTCTACTCTTTTCTTTCTCTGCCACACTTTTCACAAATGAAAAGATCACTCATATATACCCTCTTACAATAACCCATTAGGTCGGCCAGTTAAGCTTTCCTAATACACAATTAACTAGGTCAGCCAATTAAGGCTTCCCATCATACAAATAATTACATAAGCCCTTGCTAAGATACAAATGGTACCTATAACAAGTATACAATATTTACAATTCATTACAAATACTTCCAGATCTGCAATCCATGCTCACAATTAATTTCCACATGTTACAAGTCTGAAGTCGGCTAGGAAATAAGTCTTCTCTAGAACACACGCCACAGTTGACATCATCAGTAAACAAAAATCAAACCCAACCGATTTCACCATCATATGTCGACTCTCCATCAGTAAGCTCACAAGTTCTGAAACATCTTCCTCAGCAAGATATGCCTGAAACACAGAGACCTTCTCTGTCCAGAATCACAGTCACAGTCCAGAAAAATAGTCTTTACTAAAACAGCTGTAACATCCATGATATGAAACATAAAGTGAAGCGGCCTTAGATGTAAGGTCAAAACTCAGTCTTCTACTTAAATCCAACTTTTCTCATTCTGTTTCATCCGTACAGTGTCCGTACACACCTTCCAGTCAAGTAACTAGTCTGTCTTCTTTCATAGAAATATATGTTGACATCAGTGACAAAAAATGAGTATCAACAACATGATTAGTACCAAAAACTGATATCATCCAACAATGTATTCCCTTGTGCTTGTGTTACTTTAGACATATCATCTGATAAAATTCATATTAATATTCTCATGGTCATAGTGGCACCAATGAGGGTTGTACTGAATTTGATGTTCCAAGCCACTCAATGATGATAAAAATAACCAAAAAATATCAAAGTGACTACCGTCCTAGCTTGCATTCATTCTAGGCTTGCATTTGGTATTTGAAATTATCACATTTCTTACACTCAGTAATCCTAATATGGGAATTCCAATCAAACTAGACATAATTTCTTGCATCAACAGTCAACTATGAACATCATCCTTGACACAATTGAGTATTTGGATATTGGCACAAAGACATCACCTACATGAGATGTTAGTTGCATTATATTATCATATCAAATGGATTCACAATGAAAATCATATTAATCTTCATAGTACGCTCATTGCATAAACATTCATTACACATTGAAAGAAATAAGATTGCATTATCATTTGTATCATATCAATGAGAAAAATACAAGAACATCAGTGCATCCATTTGCATTTATAGTATCATACTAAAAACAAAGTGCATCTATAACAACAACACATGAAAAGTAAATGCATCCATAAAGAATAAGAAAGACCATACATGCACATCATATAATGATCAAAAGGATCATCTCATGTCATATAATTAGAGTGTCAATATATCAAAGCACAATGAGATCGAATCATGTGTCAAAATATTAAATGTATCTAAGGGTATAATTATGTCTACAATGATAAGTATCAAATATCATGTGCAATCAAATAAATCTCATCTATGAGCAACTGTACATGTCTAGAAAAAATGGGTATAATATCTCAAAAAACTAGTTCTCATTGGCGACCTCCCCACCAAGAGGTAGGCTAGGAGGTGGAACATTAGCATGACTAGGTACCAGGGCAGGAACAACACCCTCGGACTATACAACAAATCTTGAGTAAGAAGGCACTTGAAAATGTGTAGGGACAACATAGCTATATAATCCATAATGATAAGTAGCTCAACTAGCTTAATATGTAGATGTACATTTTATGGTGTCCCTCTTAGCGATCAAATCCTAATTCCTCTTATCTCACTCAATCACCTATGACTATGCCACTATTAATTGTGTCTGTAGCTGCCTGATTTGGCCCTACAACATCCTCACAATGTCCCGCATTGGTGCCTCTACTGCAAGAGCCTCTTTGGCAGGCTCCTCCTCTCCAGTATCTCCAGCTCTGCCTTGTCTATCCTAGTGTAGTATATGTCCTCTATCTTTAACTCATGGCCATGCCTATCAGTTATCTCTACCCTCCTCCACTAGTGCATCCTCGATAGATCCCATCTCCACACCCCCCTTAGCAGTATCATAAATGTCACCTAGGGTACCACCCTCTTCACACATATGTGGCTGACCAAAATACCAACAGACCTTTCCATGCTCTCCCCTCTACCCCGATCACCCCTAGGTCTTGGCGCAGCATCCCTTTGTCCTATTCCCTGTCCCCTTGCTAGTATATCATCATCCTCAAGGTGAGGAGCTCTCTCTATAGGATTAGTGAATTAGGGAAATGGATGTGTAATCAGGTGTTGTCTGTAGGCTGGGGTAACCCCATCATTTGTGATATTAGGTAGGTACTCCCACCTCACAGGTTGCAATCTTTGTACCTCATGTACAACCAAGGTGTAAGATAATCATAGGCCCCGTCCCTGGCTCTCCTCATCTGCAAATCGGGTGTAGGTAGTGTACTCAGTAGAGACATCCCGTTGTCCCCCAAACTAGCCCCATACACGTAATAGAAAATATATCAATCAATAGAGCATATTTTTTGATCAACGACCAACTATAGAACAAAAATGAGAGCTCTCTCCTCGCATCAGACTATTTCTTTGTATCTACATATGGTATCCAGACCACAACGGTCAAGTCATCAAGTTGTCACCTCCAGTACTTTGTCTTGCCTAGATGGGGCTGCTGGATATAACCTGTATACTAGTAGATGTAGGGATTTATTGAATCTCACCCTCCATCAGTCACAAGTCTTGCAATAGGGATATGCTCCCAGACCCATACCTATAGATCTAAAACTCTAGCGACCATACTCTTCCCCCTCTAGAAGACAATTTTGTGCAACTCATGGTACATGTGACATAACAAACATGATACCCAAGATAATTTCTTGGGAGTGGTAAGCATCTCCTCAAGAATCCTCCCCCATCCACATAGGAAGCCCCGCTGGCTCCGATTTGACATAAGAACACATCCTATGAATCCAACAATCACACATGCAAGAGGGTAATCTGTAGAATAATGGATCATCATGTGATCCTATGTCAAGTGTCTGTCCCTAATCTCTAGATCCTAGAACACTCTCTACAAGGAAACTATACCCTGTGCTGGCTCCTAATTGTAATATACCAGATCACTTGTAATTAAAATCCATAGAATCTAGAAGACATCCTCTGGTGTCAGAGTGATCTGGCCAGTTAAGAGGTGAAAGGTATTATGCTCCAAATGGAACCTCTTAGCAAAGGCAATAAGCAATCTATGATTCACATGTATATTGGGAAGGGCAGTGAGCTTCCCAAGCCCACGCTGATCTAGCAATACCCTATCCCCATCTGATAGGTCTCAAATCAATCTCATCATCTGGGGATATGCGCAACAAAATTGTACATCGCTCAACTACACTTGCATCATAAAACAACAATGAAAAGGTATTAGTATGTGATCAAATGAATTAATTTGCGCACAAATAAGAAATAAGAAGCATCAGATAACACCACAAATCGGGTGAAAAAGTCAAAATGAAAAGTATGATGACCAAACGACAACAAAAAATTGACAAAATGAATCCATTATTTCCCATACGACACTTTAAAGTTCACCATATTATCGAATGACAATTCTCCACTGCTAGTACGATGAAATAGGTTGAAATGACACAGAACATGCTATTACATGACAAAGTGGTCATCTGTGAGAAAGTTCATGCAAGACAAGGGTAAGACCCAGACGACTAAACTCAACACATGAAATGATAAACTAATATTCACCATATAGTCTTACGATGAAATCCCAGGGTCGATACAACACTCTAAATTTTCGTACAAAAAAATGAAAGGAGAGAAAAAAAACATGCAAAAAACACTCAAAATTGCATAAAATTTTGAAAAATAAGAGTTGGACTAGGTCACTTACTGGTGGATCATAGTTCCACGACCTGTTGTGGCATCTTTGGAGCTCGAATTGGTGCTTTTGGAATGATATTTCCATTTTCACTCAGGAAATTGTTTGAAGGTTTTCAAGTTGTGAAAGTGAAAATAAAATGAAAATGACCCCTCAAGGCCCTTTTATACCCTTTTCCCCTAATTTTCCAAATTATTGAATCTACCCAAAAAATTAGCACCATAACCTAATTTATGTATCATATGTCCATTTTCAGGATCAAATTAAAATCCAATTTCATATTTCAAGTCATAAATCTTCAATCAAACCTTGGTAAAATATAGTTGACCACTGGTATAATCAATCCTATCAACGCAAAATCAGTTGCAAATTCATTCAAATTAGTTCCACATCACTCCAACATGGTAAAAATCATAATCACATTGAATCAATGCTACTCAAAACTTGGTTAAACGTGGTTGACTCAACGAAAAAATTGTTCTAAATCATATGAAACCTGATTGAAATCAACTCAAATCAACTCGTCATCATTCCTAATCAAATATCAATGATTTTCATCAATTGATTAAGCTAAAATCAATGTGGTGTCTCACCATATTTTGATTTCTTTCTCGAGGGGCATGATTAATACACTATCAAATATCGAATTAAAATCTTCTATGGCAATCAAGCTGATTGTCAAACTTAACTATTGAATCAAGCAAGACCTCATTACTAGGGGCATCTCAACTTAATTTATATATATATCAAGTTGAGGTTCTTTGATCTTTCTTCATGAGTGATTTCATCATTTCACATAAAATTACTCAAACAAACATCAATCTTCTTCAACTCGGTTGAATCTCTAGGGGCATATCAGTTTCATTAAACCACATGAATCTAATAGTGTCTTCCTAATCAAGTAAATAGTGTCATCAGGATCCTTATCAAGTTAATTACCCTGATCAATTTATTAATGATGGTTAGTTTCATTACACTTCATCAAATTGGCTATTCGTTTAGAACCAATCTCTTGAAATTGATCAATTTCATCACTTTACATCAAATTGGTTAGTTGTCGTCATCATCAGACATATGTTTAGTTTTTCTACTTCATATCAAACTAAACATTCTGGCTTTTCTTTATCAATCTTTGTTCAATCAAGTTCAAAGTCAGTATTATCGGTCTTCGTTCAATCAAGTTCGGAACTGGTATCTTCGGATCTCAAACGATCTTCGTTCAATCAAGTTTGAAATCAACTTTTGCTTCAACATTAGATGTTATTTGAATCAACTCACTGATCACACATTGATTCAAAGAGGGGAAAATGTAATCACCTAAAATTGGTCTGATAAGCCAAGAGCCCCTAATCTCGAATAATTGACCCAAAAGCTTAATCAAAATGAGGTAAAGTCTGAAATCAAAGGCATTAAATCTCATACTAAACATAATTATGTAATTGATTTAATCGATAGGCTTTCATAATTAATCAACCATCAATTAATCCATAATAAAGAATCAAGGCTAGTTAATCATTAAATCAAATCATTTAATTAAGGGTCCTAGTACTTTTAATAAATTAAACAATTTTTCATGCTTTCTAATTAAAGGGAACTAAATAAATCAACTAAATTGTCTTATTCCCCCAACAAACAAGAAAACACAAATGGAACCAATTAAAGAAAATCACATGGATTGACTCACATGGATCAAGAAAGGGAGAATCTCAACCCTTCACCAAGTTTGAATATCAACCACTCAATCTCATGGAATTCCTATAAAACCAAACTCATCCTAGGTTCAAAAGGGGAGAAGAAAATGAATTTTTATAGAAATGTTATAATGCCAAAATCCATCTAGTGTTTAGTTTTGCATTTTAACATGAATTGCATCATATTTTATTTGTCTTAGATAAATATTAGTTTCTTTGAATCATGGAGCTTAACTCTTAGATGCATCCTTAGTTTAGATTTGGCATTTATAGCTGAATTTACATGGTTTTTAGTAAGATATTGAATATGGTATGCATTTGTTGCATCATTCCTCATTTAAATCTTCCATTTTAAGGTAGTCTAGTCACTGATATGATATGTTTAATTTGAGAGAATTCTTAATAGATCAAACTCACCTTAACTAGGAATCAATATGTCAATTTCCTTTGGTTTATTATACTTCTCAATTGATTTTGATGTTACTAACCATTGATCTAATAACATATTGAAGTGTTGTGTTGCAGGTTCTTACAAGTCCACAATTCACACACACACACGCGCGCGCGCGCGCACGCCCGCACACACTCACACACATGGTAATTCCCTTGTGTTTGTGCAATCTCTATGAGTTTATCGTGCATTTTATGTATGTAGCTACATTTAGTGAATCAATGTATTAAAGTTTCAAATGGATGTTCTTCTTCTTTGTCACTAGCCGAGCCAATGTTAGTTGTACTTTGTTCATTATTGTTAATGTTTTCATTATTATTTTGAAGAGCCTCTTTACAATTTCTTCTCAGTTATACTTTATGCATTTTTATAGTGTTTATTTTGTTAATTGGTTGAAATCTTGGAAGATAATGTTGGGTCATACCATGTCTTTCTGAAATGTGTTCCTATATTACAAACGTCTTTGGAGCTAGACATCAATTGTGGTTGTATTGATAATTTATAGTGGTAGTTCTTTTTGTATAATGTTCATGTCAAATACAACATTAATTGTCAAACAAGTTAGACCCATTTGAGATTTCTTGTATCCCCAGCTCCCAAATTAGGGAAAATGCAATTTAGAGTGACACAAGTTACTCTTCTAATTGTGTTAGTATGTAGACATATTTCAATAACTTTTTAGTTCAAATATTATGTGGCACAACATAATTTGGAAGGGTTGATTGCTTCAATGCTTTATTCAATTTCCAACATATATAGCCTTGCAATACAATAGTAGCAGATTTCACTAGTTTTCAATATATTAGTTTTCCTTTTCTATTGAATCTTTTGATGTATGTTATGAAATGCAATATTTGAAAAATTCCACATGTAAATTTTGGTGTATCTTGAATTGTATTTGGAAGGATTGAATTGGTGACAATGCTTTTTTCTTTCTCAAACTTGTTATTTTCTGCAACTCTGCAGATTGTATTTGTTGATGTTGTTTATTGCTAGTCATCAAAAGTTTTAGTCTATTAACATGTATTGTTTGATGCATTTTTTTAGGCTACATTATACTTCTAATCATATTCTTTACCCTCCTAAGAGACATTCACATATGCATACTATTTTCCTGTTCAATGTTTGTTTGCATTAGAGTTATATTCACATCTTCTACTCTTTGCATTTTTGTACATGTTGGTTCTATCTATATGCATGTTTTTTTTGTATTTTTCTATGCAGGATGTATGGATGCATTTACTTTACTTAGATTCTTATATATGGATGCATTTACTTTACGTAGATGCATATGTATGGATGCAAATGGATATGTGTTTGTATAGATGCTTAGATGGATGACTTAGTTAGATGGATAATGTATGAAATATGTTTATATGATGCTTTATTTCTATGTATACAATGTATGAATGCAATGGTTCTATATGATTATGCAATGCTTTATGTAGATGATGATGGCTTATTAATGATGTAATGCAATTAATGTTCTTAGATGCACTTAGATGAATTTAATGATTAATCAAATGCAACTTATATGTAAATGTAATGCACCTAAATGTTTATGATATGCACTTAATGATGATGATAAATGAGATGCAATTTAATTTAATGCTTAATTAAAATGAACCTAAATGAAAATGAAATGTACTTAATTATGGTAACTAATGACTATACTTAGACACATAATGAGATGCACTAGCGTAATGAACCTAAATGAAAATGATATGCATTTTTTTATTTTTGTTAAAGTACAATATATTCCATCTAAAGGAGAATTGTGTGATTTAAATTTGATTATTTGAACCCCTTGAGAAATCCCATAACAATTACCAATGCAAGATCTAAAATGAATGCAATATGCAATGAAACTATTGTCACTTTTCATCGAATCATTTATTTTTCTATTATCATCATTGATTGCAACATTTCCATAGGTAAAACCTTCATTTATTTTGAATCATGATGATATGAATACCGTTAGGTACAACCACCACTAATTTTGAATCATGACGATATGAAAACCATTTTTATCAGTTTTTATTTTGCAAGTTAATACCAACATCGAGGTATAATGAATCAATATGACCTAGGTATCTATTGTATAAAAATACAAATAATTAATCTTTTTTTATATGCAAATGTCCTTGATGATACTTGGATGATCATGTATTTAGACTAATTTGCACACTAATATGAATTAACTCTAAAAGAAGAAGACAAAGAAAATATCACGCTCCATCATTGCTTCTCTAGTCTGGGGACATCCTTGAGTTGCTAAAAAGACACGATTTCAAAAATCAAGAAACAAACTTTTGAGCATATTTTCTATTGTTATTTGATCCATTTTTTTGAGAAGAATTTCATCTATTTTTACCATTTTGATCTTGATTTTGGTGTTTTGGTTTGGTGTTCAATTTTTTTGATTTCATTTGATGCTTGGTTTTGATGCTTGGGTGTTTGAAATGTTCAAAAGTATTGAGAACTTTGATCTTGATGAATCACACTTGTGTTATGCTTGTGTCTGAATTGATGAGCTCATTAAATCTAGATTTTTCCCCTAGTTTTATTTGACAATAATGATGGACCAAGGAAAATTTCCAAACCATGATAAAATCTTTATTGGACAACTGAGCTATGTCGGTGGGGGGCTTTATTATGACTATGTACATGAATGATGGACTGTAAAAGAATATTTACAAGGATGGAGAAAATGTGAATGAGGATGAAAATGCAGTAGTACCTGATGGATAGAGAATCTTAACTTGGAACAAGTAGCGCCTATTTGCTAGGTTTTCACTACTTGTATTTATTACATTTTTTTATTTTCTTTCTTTTTCTCTTTTTCTCTTTTTGTATTTTTTTATTTTATTTTATTTTTTTTCCCGTTATCATCAGGGCACCTATTTTCCAAGTTTTCATGAAGATAATAATTTCTTTAGGTGTTTTTCCAATTTTTTATTTCTTCAAGATCTCTATTTGTTGTTTTTTGCATTTTTTAGGTTCACTTTTTGTTGTATAACAAATACTCTTTCAATTGATCAAGTATAGAAACTTTTAAGGTGAATACTATTGATAGGTTATTATATTTCATCTCCATCACATGTGGCTAGCTTGTAGTTCCTTGATCCATAGGATAATGTAATGACAAAAGGTCCTAGCCAATTCTCTTCAAACTTGCCTTTCTTCTCCCTATCTTGTTGATTTTGTGGATTTTCTCCTAGAATTAGATCTCCAACTTGAAATTCTCTAGGTTTGATATTCTTATTGTAGTTTCTTGACATCTTCTTTTGATAAACCTTCAATTAGTCATATCCTTGATGTTAACGTTCCTGAAGCAATTCTAGTTCTTGCAATCTAAAAACCCAATAGTCTTGATCAGTCAATATGGCATGTAATGAAACCCTAAGTGATGGTATTTCTACCTCCAAAGGTAAAAATGATTTTTCTTCATAGACTAAGAAAAAAGGTGTAGCTCCTATAGGTGTTCTGATGTTGGTCCTATAATCCCATAATGTTGGATTCAACTTAATATGTCAATCTCTACCTAAATTATCAACTATCTTTTTAAGTATTTTAAGGATGTTTTAATTGGAAGCTTATGATTGTCCATTTCCTTGTGGGTAATAGATTGAAGAGAAATGTTGAATGATGTGGGATTTCTCACATAATTCTGTTACATCCTTATTCTTGAATTGATTTCTATTATCTGTTATGATGGCATAGGGTTAACATATTAGAAAATTATGTAATTCAAGATAAACATTAATATTTGTTTTCATGTTGTGATAGAGAGAGGTACGACTTCAACCCATTTGGTAAAGTATTATGTTGTTGTGATTATGTATTTGTGACCATTTGATGAGGGAGGATATACCGTTCCTATTAAGTCAAATCCCCATTGATAAAAGGGTCACGATGGAGTTAATGGATGCAACTCTTGTGTTGGCACATGTACCATATTTTCATGAAATTGGAACTTTTGAAAGGTCTTCACAAATTGAAAAGATTTATTCTCCATAGACAACCAATAATACCCCATTCTAATAAGTTTCTTTACCAAGGTTAAACCACTAGAAAGTAAACCACAAATACCCTCAAGAACTTCTCGTAAGGCAATTTCAGATTCTGCCCTTTCTAAACGTCTAACTAACGTCCCATCAATACCTCTTCTATACAATATATCATATAGTAACATATATCGAGATGTTTTGAGTATGAAATTTCTCTTTCAATTTTGGGATTGATTTAAGGGTAGGATATTGTATTTCAAGTAAGTATAAATTGGTCCATACCAACTGGAGTAAGGACCTATGAGTAAGAATACAATCTGGGATTTTGGATCATCATAGGTAGGTTTTACCAATTCTTCCACCAAGAACTCATATCTTGCATTTTCATCTAGTAACTGAAGTAGTGAAGCCAAGGTAGCCATAGCATCTTCTACTCTGTTCTCTTCTCTTGGGATTTGTTCAAATGTGATTAGCACAAAATAATTTTTGAGATCATCAATCATTCTCTTGTAAGGTATTAGTTTATCATCCTTAATTTGATATTCAACATTGATCTAGTTAATTACTAGTTGTGAATCCCCAAAGATTTGTGATTTTGTGATCCTCCATTCTAAGGCCATTTTAATCCCAATCACTAGTGCCTTGTATTCATCTATATTAAGGGTACATGAAAAAAAAGATTAAGACTTTGGTATGGTATAACCTTGAGGTGTCATAAAAATAATTTCTTCCCCCAAGCCATGTTGAGTATATGACCCATCAAAATATAACTTCCATGTTTGAGGTACAATTGTAAAGATATTTACATTAGAAAAGTCTATTTACACTGGTTCTTCACTTGATATGGGTGCTTCATCCAACTTATCTACTATTATTTTCCCTTTTATTACTCTTTGATCCACATACTCTATATAAAATTCACTTTGGATCATTACCCATTTAGATAACCTTCCTGTGAGAGCTGATCTACTAAGAAGATATTTCAAAGGATCTATCTTAGCAATACATTTGACTTGATGTGCTAACATGTAATGCCTTGATTTTTGGGAAGCAAATACCACTGCTAAACATGATATTTTTATGAAGGTGTATTTGAGTTCATACTTGACCAAAGTTATACTAATGTAGTAGATAGCCTTTTACTTTCCTTGCTCATCTTGTTGGGCTAATAAGACTCCTAATGCAATTTTCATTGCTGAGATGTATAGTAACAAAGGTTTGCTTAGTATCGAAGCCATTAATACTGGAGGACTCATCAAATATTTCTTGAGTAGATAAAAGGATTCATCACACTTGGTGTTCCACTTAAAAGAAGTGTCTTTATGGAGCAATTGAGTGAAAGAGCGACACTTTTCAGCTAGTTAAGATATAAATCTTCTTATTGATTGAAGTATTACTTGTAATGATCTCAATTGAATTATTTTCATCGGAGGTCCCATTTCCATGATGGCCTTCAATTTTGCAGGATGAACTTCAATTCCCTTTTCTAAGACAAAATATCCCAGAAGTTTTCCTGATTTTACCCCAAATGCACATTTTTGGGTTTAACCTAAACTTGAAATTTTCACGCCTTGTAAAGATTTTTTCTAGGATTGGTTGATTTTATTCTCTTGTAGAGGACTTGGCTAAAATATCATTTACATAATCTTCCATGAAGGTATGCATCATATCATGGAAATTTCTGGTCATTGCTCTTTGATAAGTTGCTCCGGCATTTGTGAGACCAAGGGAATAACAATCTAATAGAAAGTACCCCATGCACAAGTAAAAATAATCTTGTCTTGATATTCTAGTGCAATATTTATCTTGTTATTGATGGAAAATCCATCCATTAGTGATAACATAGAGTGTCCATCTGTAAGATCTACAATATTATCAATGCTCGGAAGTGGAAAATCATCTTTTGGACATTCCTTATTTAGGTTTTTGAAGTCTGTGCAAAATATTATGCTCTTATTTGGTTTAGAAATTGGTACAATGTTTTAAATCCAATCGGCATAAGCAAGAGATCAAATGAAGCCAATATCTAAGAGTTTCTTCAATTTTTCTTTTACTAGCAATGCCACATGTGGGTGCATTTTCCTCAGCTTTTGTTTCATTGGCTTAACTCCTAGATAAATATTCAAATGGTGCATTATCAAATTAGATCTAACCCAGGAATGTCAGAATATGACCAAGAAAAATTATTTTCCTTTCTTTGAATAAATCTATAAATTGTTGTCGTTCTTCTTTGGATAGGGATGCTACTAAGTTGATGATTTTTGGACTCTTCTTTTGTTCTAATATTCACTTTTTTTGTTGGTTCTATCAATATGGATGATCTTTATTCATAATTTTGTCTAAGTATGTTAAGTCTCTCATCCTTAGATGCATCAATGAGGTTTTAATCTTTGGATTCATCTTTTATTTTTACCTTTTTTTTGTGATCTAGTACTGCCACATGGTGGTTTTCACCGCTAGAACTTTGATTTTTATCTTTAATGTTTTGACTAAGAGATTTGACATATTCCCTTGTTGATTCTTCTTGATAAATTTCTCTAGTGGAAGATGGTTCAATTGTGTTAAGGTACAAGGAAATGGAATAATCATTTTGAAAGGTATTTGTTTCAGCTGATTTGATTAGTTCCCAATCAGTGAGTTTAGGATGTAGTAAAGGTAAAGAACCATTGGTTGGGTTTAGGTCTATTAAGGTTAAGGTCATGATAGTATTATGGTTTACCTCACACATTTTATCATTAACATCAATAATGTGAACTTCATCAAGATGGTCCAAAGATATTGGATCTTGTTCTTCCTCACTCAAGTATTCTTTGACGTATTGTGATCCATTATATAGTAGTGTATACCCCAAACTTTGTCCTTCTATAAATAAGGGTATGTATGATTGTCTTTGATTTTCCATCACCCCTTGAGGTGACTTCTATTATTCCATATTTGTAGGTGCATAGGAATGATTGACATCCACTTCCTTATCATGGAAAGACTCCTTAGAAAATGAATCCCATTCCCACTGTGCGGAGTCATCATCACTATATAATTGTAGCTTGAGAATTTTCTCATGACTATGAGGGACATTATTCTTGGTATGACCAACTTCAAGATATAATATTTGGGTTTTCTCCTTATTAGACCTAAATGTGGCTTGTAGGGGTTCTATTATTCCTTCTTTTCTCTTTCCAAGAGAACCCGATACTTGATATCCCATCTTTTGCATGATTTCAAAACCCTTCCCATATTGGTGTGTGGGAATAATTATATGTTGTACTCCTTCACTTGATTCTTTTTCTTCATCTTTGTACATCCATTTGAGTATTTCATTATCATCTTGTTTTCCCACCAAGGATGTGCTAGGCCTTACAAAATTATCATTGTATTTTTGACGAAATGAAGATTCTGTGATTTTTGACGTTGAAGGTTTTCCATAAGAACTAGAAGGTGGTAAATTTACCATTGAAAAGTAATATTCTCCTACTCATTTGTGATTAAGTTTCAACTTATTCTCAAAATCTCTCATTAGTGTGTCCATTTTCAAGAAATGTACCTCTCTTTCTTTCCCTCTTTCTGATTTTGAAGGACTTGAATTTTTTATTTATCCTTGTTTGATGTATTTGGGATAGAGGAACTAGAATTTTCACTATTTATACTAGAGGAATTAACATTTTCACTCTCTTTTTCCTTTTCCTTGGATGTCATATTTTACTAGAAACCTCTTCTTTGGTTTTTTTACTTGATGCATCAAGTTTGGAGACTTCTCAATTAGGTGGTACCAAAGAATCTATGACATGTTTCACATTGTTACGATATTTAAAAGGGTTAAGTTCGCCACTGATGGTTATGTCTTGACCAAGATAGGGAAAATTCACACACTGGTGATATTTTGAAGGAACCACTTGTATCTCATGAATCCATGGTCTACCCAACAATATGTTGTATGCCAAATTTATATCTAATAGTTGGCACACTGTTTATTTTTGGATTGGACTAACTTGGATTGGTAGAACCATAAGGCCCTTGGATGACCTTTCTTCATCATCATAAGATTTAATAGTGATTTTTCTCTAGGGATCAACAACATTTTCATAATATCCCAAGACTTTTACCAATTTTAGAGTATATATGATAAAGCTAACCCCTCCATCTATCAAGATTATTTTAACTCTATGATTGTTGATAAGAACTTAAATATGTAAGGGTAGATTTTGAGGGTGGTTCTAGGAAATGTCATATTTCTTGAAGAAGGATAAACAATGTGGTGCAATGAGATGAACTACCATGGTTTTAAATTGGTCTACATACAAGTAATTAGGAACTATTATATCAACTAAGGCTTTTTGCAAGATTTCCTTGTGAGATGGTGATATTTTCAACAATTCTAATATCGATATTTGTGCTGGTATTTTTAGACGTTGATCAACTAAATTATATTTCTTTAATGAATATGGGAGATCATTTATGATTGCCTTATTAGGTGACCCTTTCAAGGTTACTTTGGTTGCTTTCCCTCTAGTGATTACATTAGTGAGTTATTTATCTTGCTTATCTTTTATAATTATGACATTAATGTGATGATATGTAACTGATTAAATGATTGACTATATTAAGTTGAAGATGATGCAAGACATAAAATCAGTTAATGGTTTGTATTTTCATTGATGTCAACTTGATATCATCTGTATGGTCATGCCAAAGACTTCAAAGAACCAATGGAATAAAGGTTATGCTTTTAGCAATGCATAAAAGTCTAGTATTCACTAAGTGACAGACTACACCGGCGGAGTGCACACCATCGGTAAAGACAGAGATAAAAGTCACAGTGATGCCCAACAAGTAGAAGACAATGTTGCCTGACAAAGCAGAATCACATGATGCCCGATGAGAAAGATCCAATGATTCCCAACAGACGGAGATCCCAAAGCTAACTGAAGCGACACCGACGGAACTGATAGTTGTCACCGACGATGAACTGCAGAATTGATCGACGGAACAGAGAGATCAGAAAATGACAAAATATCTAGCTGGAAGAGCTAAAGGATAGACTTAACTGGTTGTTTTATTTGTTTTATTCAACCATAGTTAAGTAAGTGATTTGTACAGTTGGCAAGAATATAACTACGAGATAAATCAGGAGTTAAAGCCATAAATCAATTTGGCTAGATTGTTTTTCACGCCAAGAATCAAGAATCAAGAACCTAGAATTAAGGAAAATCAAGTCTATTTAAGAGAAAAGCATAATTCATTCTAAGAGTGGTCAATGAGAAATCAGATACATGGGGGAAGTGAACTGAAAGAAGATGCTGAAGAGAAATTGATGAAGGATTAACTTCATGCAGTCTTGATCAATCAAGCTGAGGAAGAGCTAAAGAATGCTACAGACACCGATGAGCATAGAAGAACAACATCACAGAGTAGAAAGAGTTAAGTTCAAAGGAATTGTAGTGTTACATTGATCAGAGAGATATTGTAAGTAAATAGATCTGAAAATCTGTAATTCAGTTGCATTAGGAACAGGTCATTTTGTTTCAGTTTAACCATTGAAGCAATAAGTCCCTTAACAGAGCAGGACTTAACAGTCTTTTGTAATTGAGGTATATCCTAACAGATTACCAGAAGGTTGACTCATGATAGTAGCACCGGTCTTACCTAAAGCCTATTGATAGTCTAAAAAGGAGGTTGA
>MU223392.1:608574-620300 GCA_018584345.1 Thuja plicata
GGAAAATTTGAGCTACAAGTCTATACAGATGTTGATTGGGCTGGAAACATTGATGACCGAAAGAGCACAACTGGAGGAGCATTCTTCATGGGTGATAGACTTGTCACATGGATAAGCAAGAAGCAAGAATGCATATCTCAATCTACTACAGAAGTAGAGTATGTAGCTGCTACTTCAAATCGCTCCAATATTGCATGGATAAAACAATTGCTGGAAGGTATGAATATGAAGATCCTTGAACTAGTAATTATCTATTGTGATAATACCAGTGCAATAAACATCTCTAAGGATCCAGTCATGGATCCTAAGACTAAGCATATTTCTATCAAGTATCACTATCTAAGAGAACAAGTGCAAGCAAAGGAAGTGACACCGAAATATGTTCAATCAAAGGAAAAACTAGTTGATATATTCACCAAGTCATTACTAAAGGATACATTTGAATATCTGAGACAAAGACTAGGGTTCAACCCTTGTCTATTGGTCAGTAAGATGACTAGGAGGTTGCATCAGCCTATACCAAATCTGAAGATCAGTCATGTTGATGCAAACACTAAATGAATAGAAACATATATATCTGTATATAGCAAGGTACATATCTGCACCAAAAATCAGAACATTGTATTGTTGATGGATAGGGAAATTCAAGGAATATATTATGCAAAGGGATGGAACATGATATAGATGATTATTTTGTTTGGCATTGTTGTCAAAGGGAGAGATGATCTCATTATCATACAAAGGGAGAGATGATTCCATTATCATATCAAAGGGAGAGATGATCTCATGGTCATAAAGGGAGAGATAATTTCATTATCATAAGGGAGAGATACGATAAAGGGAGAGATTATATCATTGTCCATAAGGTGACGTTGCTAAAAAATTAGAAAGAAAGAGTTAATAAATATTCTAAGGGAGAGAAATTGATTACATATGAAATATCCATCTAAGGGAGAGAAGTAACAAAGGGAGAGAGTTCAGACAAAGAGAAAGATTGCTGTCAAAATAAAAAGAGATTATCAAGAAGAGGAAGAGTCAAGGCAGAGCACATATCACAACAGAGACATCAGATGATATATCTATCCAGAGAAGGGATTGAAGATTGAAGACAACCACTCTGCATGAAACAAATCTAAGCTATTTTTGAGCTTACCAAGAGCCAGATATTTGTAATAGTTACATTAGGAAAGCTTGATGAAACTGTATATTTCATATTGTATTAGTGATAGTATAGTATGACAATGTAGTATGTTGCCATCAATGCCAAAGGGAGAGATTGATGACATGTAAATGATTGAATGTTTGAAGATGTTAAGTTGATCGCCAAAATGTAGAAGGATAATGCAAGACATTAAATCAATTAATGGATTATATTATAATTGATGTCAACTTGATATAATCTAATCAGTTAAAATCAAAGTGTCAAAGACTTCAGAGAATTAAAGAGAAAAATATTATGCTTTCAGTAATGCATAAAAGATAATTATTCACAATGTGACTTCAAATACTGACAGTCAGTGGACACCGATAGACAGAGATCACCAAAACTCAAGTCATAGTGATGCCCGAGCAAGAACAATGATGAGAATTACTGATGAGCAGAATCACAAGCATAACTGATGGCCAAAAACATAGTGTAAACTAACGGAGAAGCCTGAGAAGAACTAGAGTATTGATCGAAGCTATCAAAGAGTATTTGGAGGCATTCATCTTATAGGAATAAAGATAACTAGAGGCTTAATATTGTAGTACTAAATTTTTTGGTTGATTATTGGAATATTTTTGAGGCCACTGATTCACCCCCCCTCTCAGTTATTACTAACAAAAGCATGGTTATTTCATTTACTCAGTCGCGAGATCTCTATATACATCTGGGGTTAAGAGAAGTCTCATGAGATTAAGTGAGCACCGTAGATCGGGATCAAGATGAGTGGTTGGTGCTTAGTCTCATAATATATTGATGATTTCATTAAGTGTTTGGAGATCTAGTGAGAACCGTAGATGCTTTGTTGATCTTGTGGATGGCGTTTAATCTCAGAATTAAAGTGCAGTTAAGTGAAAAGTATCAAGATTCAACAAAAACCATTGGATTGAAGTAGAATCAAGGGCAGGCATGTAATCTCAGGAAGAATGGATCAAGTACAAAAATCTTGTGAGACTTAACGTTGATCATAGATTGAGAAAAGATATGAGGGTTGGTGTGTAATCTCTTAATATAACTCAAGTTAGAGGATTTATTCAGCAACTTAGAGATTCATTCAGTCACTAAGTCTCCAAATGAACCCTGGTTAGCCTTGGTTAAGTCAAATCTAGTTTAGGTTTGCCGTAGGTGAATCTAAACCATCGATAAAGATCAGATCTTATGGTTGGCACTAAATTGCTGAAAAAAGGTCAAAAGGTCAAGAATTATTCAGAAACCAAGAGATAATGGCTAAGATACAGACACGTGTGTAAGTGGCCAAGAGATCTATGGCATGCATGAAATCTGAGAGTAAACCCAAGGTTGAGCTAAAATCTTAGTGACTCAGAGATAGCCTTTAGGCGTGTGATCTCATAATAAAATAGAGTTAAGGCTAAAGGTTGGGAGATTCAACACAGGTCATAGATCAAAAGAAAGATCAAGGGTGGTCGCATAATCTCATGACAAATTTGACAAGTAAAAAATAATTCATAGATTCAGCGAAAGGCATTGATCTTAATATGATTGAGTGGTCAGCATGAGATCGAGCGAAATAAACTCAGGGTAAAGTGAAGCTTTCAGTGACTTAGAGATAACACAGTCACGAGATCTCCGAATGACTTAGGGTTATGTTAAATTAAAGGCTAAGTTGACGTGAAAGATCTGAACCATTTATGTAACTCAAATCTAGCGGTGTGCGCATAATCTCAGAGTAGATCTATGGTTAGTTGAAATGATCAGAGATTTAGATACTCACTCAGTCACGCAGTCTCTAAATAGACTCAGGGTTTAAACAAGGTTATTCTTTTGCCTTTGTAGTCTTTGAACAAAGCAAGGGTTAAGAAAACTATCTAGCGACTTGGAGATGGTCATTGATGAAGAGAAGATCATGTGGTGGACGCTGAGTCTTGGGATGTAACTTGGGTCAAGCTAAAATTTCAGTGACTTACAGATTACTCTGTCGCGCAATCTCTAGATAAACCATGTTAAGAGTAAGGTGAAATCATAAGGGTTTGTTCTCGCGCCATGAGGTAAAAAGACTGGCCAATTAAGAAGTAAAATATCTTGATAGTGTGTATGAAATCTATTGAGTTGTGAAAAGGTAGTAAAAACAAGCCAATCATATCGAGTAAAAAGAATTTTCACATAAAATAAGGTTTTAAAACTGAGAAAAGTACTCATGAATTTCCCAATTGCCCTATTCAAATTTGATCACCTGTCAACTTCAGACACTGCGGCTAGGAAAATAATTGATGTTGAGGCACACAGAGTAATGATAGAAGTGATTGAGTAACAATTTCTAGGTCCACAACTAGACTGGTGCATTGAATTCTCAGTGATAAATAGGTGTAGCTTTTATGCATTTTAGTTTACCAAAGTTTTCAGAGTGCAGATCCAAAAGATTGCATAAGTTTCAGATCTTTCAGGAGCGAAGAATTGTTTAAATTTTAGGGTAAATTGCAGCAAAGAGCTTGTATATGAGAGAAGAATTGTTCAGAGGAATATTCAGAGCTAGTAAAGATGAGCTAATCAGCACTGAGTAGAGCGTCAACTAGTGGGGCGAGTAGAGATGCAGAGGATGACCAGAAAGGAAAGATGAACTATTCTGATGAATTTTTTTCTCTACTACCTAGGAATAATCAAGGCAAAAAGGTAAATGATGAATTCCTCTATGATGATATGGAAAATTGTAGAGATCCTCATACTCTAGGGGTTTCTGGTTATCATCTTTTCAATAATTTTAATAACAATAAGGATAAACCAATCCCCATATCGAACCCCTGCACATCAAGTTTAGTAAAGTTGATAGTCCCAGACATCTTCATAGATACAGTTCTGTTAATTGAGCTAGCTAGAAGATATGATTCTCTTTCTAAGACTATAAAAAAGAGTGATGGAGCAATTCTAGTTACTTTGGGAGCCTTTGACATATACCATCCTTGTACCACGAAGATTGATTTGACAAAGTTACAGAATAAGTATATCAAAGAAACCACCATTATTAGTAGATTAATCTAGGCCCATGTGCCCAAATCAAATAGGAATTACATTCTTGCTATGAAAATTTTTGATGTGCCCTATTTTTACAAAGATTTGAGCTTCTATATGAAGTATAATTATTATGGGCTATGTAGGGTTTTGGCAATAGATGGGGGTAGTGAGAGGTTGCCTGCAGATGTTCTAATGATTACCTTAGACCTCTAGAATTCACATGCAAATATTGACTTTGACTAAATCCAGTATGTCATTGACAAGGTGCATCAAGGCCTTATAGATATCCACAAATAATCCAATCCCAAGTTCTTGAATTATTCCATTTTAATGCATTTAATATTGTACTTCAATGTCAACAACATGGATACACAGAATTTGAGACCTAGGATACTTTTCCACAGCCAACCAAACCCTGTACAACTCTGGATTAGGGTTTGGAATTACACCTCAAATGAAAATGAGTTTTGCGGTTTTCAGAACTAGATTACATGTCTAATTTTAGGTCTTCTAGGTGTGAATATGATGAGATTGCCCATCAAAGTGTTGCAACTTCTTAGACCTTGTCAATTTGTGGATGAATGGGTAGGAGATCGTAACAGAGAAGATTTTTACTATGAGAAGACCTTTACTTTAATGAGGTTTTATGAATGTTCTCAGCCCCCACATATACTTCCACAATATGTGCCTCTCAGAATAGCTATAATGGATTCCATCTAGCAGCTGATGTGGATGGATAAAGAGCACTTGGCTCCCCATAGGAAGGGTACTTTCATGCCCAGACAGTTCAAGGTCTATAATTTCATGATTGGGAAAAGAGCCATGGATTCAGTGAAGAAATGGTTGGGTTAGTACAGAATGAGCATGGCCTTGTACATATATATAGACCCAGAGGGATTTATCAAGAGTGAAAAGAAACTCTTGAATCCAAGCATAACTACCATTAAAGAGCATGAGGAGTGTATTAAAGAAGACTTGATAAGAAACGTATTGGAAGATTATGAGGTAGCAAGAAGAGCTGACCAGTACCAAGATTTAATAAGCTTGGAGCAACAACTAAAGAATTAAGGGATTCCATTTGGAGGTTTTTTTCTAGGAGTACCCTATCTACAAAGACTCACAAAGATGATGGAGTCTTATAACACATTGTACAATCATCTTGAGGGGCTGATTGAATACAAAGAAAGAGGCCCTGAGAAGAATTCTTCTTCAGGATATGAAGAAGATAGTGAGGGAGGTTATTTAGTTCACAGCCCTCCTCCCATGGATCAGCCACCTACAACAGATCAGACTATAGAGGTATATCTTATAGAGGTGCCTGATATTGAGGTGACTATTGAGCCCCCAAAGAAGAAACAAAGAGTGGAATCAAGGGAGCCTTCTCAAGAAATGGCATAGGAGAAGAAGAAAGATAAAGTAAGTGCCTTAATCATTGGTGACAGGAAGTATGACCACCAGCTAAGGAAAACCATCAGAGAAGGGAAGAAAATAAAAAGGGATATACAAGAGGAAGTTGAATTACCCCTTTTGTTGTGCTGGGATGAAAGAGAGTTGCACCGAGAAGAGTTCCCGATTGATGATGCTTTCATCAAGATAGATGAGTTCAAGAACTTATTGATTTGGAGAAAGCATCAAGAGGCGGGGTCACAATTGCAGTTGACAGAGGGAGATGCAGTAAAAAATGAAGCTTTGCAAGCCCTGCAATCTTATGACCTTGAAATAGAGACCATTACACCTAAAGAGGCTAGGCAACTAGTCAAGTCTAGGGGGATGCTGCTTGTGCATGGTTGGGATCTTGCTTCTACCTTTACAATTGATCAAATTAGATCCACGATCCCAAACTTGGGGAGATGATCAGGGGATGTGGATATGATCCATGATCCCAAACTTTAGCAATGTGGTCTCTAGCACCCAAGACACAAAATCCATTCCTAATCAGTGTGCAAGAGAAGATGGATGGGGATACAATAATATGGTTTAACCACAATACTGGTGACTTGGAGATATCCCAGGATCTTACCCATTTTTCACATCTCAATGAGGCAAAAACAGAGCAAATGTCAAAAAGATATCAGAAAATTTTTGATGAATCAAGTGTTGCGGTGAAAGACAGAGAAAAGTTCTTGATTAAGATCAAGTCACTAGAAGAGCAAGTGGAGGATTTTAACAAGAAGCTACAAGAGGCCCCCAAAGCTATCCTTCCTCCACCCAAACAAGTTGTGGATGCTCAAACTGAGACCACAAGAGATTTTTCACTTGGAACAAAGCAAGTGGACAAAGATCAGAATGAAGTGGCTTTAGAAGCCCTATGGAAAATCTTGCAACACATGATAGATGTCCTAAAAAGTAAATTTGACTTGGTGCACAATGCTTATAGTAAGCTACCTGGTTTAGAGACAGAGGTCAACAACCACATCAAAACTCTAAATCCTTATTTTGGCACTTAGTCAGGGAGGGCATCACTGTTTGAAAGATTAGGAGCCTTGCAACCACATAGGATAGATCTCCCAGAGATTGTTTGTCAAGTGGGAGACGTAATTGAGAAAATTGGAGGTACTTTTTCTTTCTTTAAAGGAAAAGAAAATTAGATACAGACAAGGATCAACATGTTTGGCCCATAATACAATAGATTTATTCCTCTAATTAAGGGAGAAGATGACAAGATTAAAGCAATAGAAGAATGGAGAAATGAGTTTGACACTCTATTTCCTATTAAGGAGGCATTTATAATAGATAACATTTCCTTGGATATGGATAGATTAAATAAGACCTTGGATGAAGCTTTCAAAGCAAAGACAGACTTCATTAAGTTTGTCACAGATGTCAAGGTCATAACAGATGCCAGATGGGATAGGCAGAAGGCACAATTATAGAGTATTCATAGCTTTAATTGGCCTTCGGAAGCAGAGGTTACACAGTGGGATATTATCACAAATCCCAAGAAGAAAAGGCCAACAATGATTGACCTAGATGTGTTGGACGAGTAGTGGAGTGGCACCTGGCACCTGATCAATGATCACAGGGAGGGCAATCATCAGCAAGACTAGTGTAAGTTAGCATGTATTGGTGGTCACTAGGTCTCACAAAAACCTTAAGAGGTTACCCAGAATATCTATGGACAAAGGTGCCAGCTGCCAAAGATTTGGAAATCATATCAGATTGTCTACTCAAGTGTTTTTCCACCGACTGAAAGTGTAAATGTAATTTTGTCTTTTAGCACTTTTAGGTTTAGCCTAGCCATCTGACGCTTGTTGCATCCTTGATCTTTAAGGATTCCAAGATGTCTAGTGCTCTATATATAGCAAGATGTAACATATTGTAAAGCATGGTGAATTTACAACTGCGAGGGAGACTTCTCATTTTGGTCTAGTTTTTCAAACTTTTTGTTTTTCCGAATGTATTGAAACAAAAGTATATTAATAAAATATAGTAGAGTTTCTTGTTTCACATCTATGATGTCTTCTTGTATTTCTATTTATGCTCTTGTACATTTAATATATAAGGCATTTTAATATACTAGTTATAAGGTAACTGTGCGATTGTTTGTAAGTTTCTTTCAAGGAGAGAGTAAATCATTATATAAATAGTTCCAGATGGTTAGATATTAATGTGAGAATCTGATACATGGGTGTGGGAATGATAAGATAGTCTGTAAGGCACTCTTTATGGACTTCATATGTATTTCAATTAATTGATTTCTGTGGATGTATATTTCATTTGAATCTTTGCCTGAGATTAGGCACTGGTCTAGGTTTTGATAAGTAGTTATCATCATCACTCTCAAATATAAACAATCATTTAATTTTATGTTATCAAGAACATATATGCTTAATCATTTGTATTGAATAATACAATTTAATTTGTTGATTCCTTGAAGAGAGAATCATTAGGTTAACCTTCCTGAAGTCAAGAACTCTAAAAGGAAGAAGGATGAGAATCCTTGTCTCACTATTATTTGCTATTGTCAAGTTCATGGTCTAGATTTTTAAGCTCTATGTTAAAATGATCATGGTCATTTGCAAGATGTGCTATCAGTTGTTGCAGTAAAAGGAAATAAGAAATCAATGTAGCCCTTGATCCATTGTTAAATTTAATGAAAGTCAGTAATCTGTAAGAGGTACACTCACCTGAGTTTGTGGAGCTCAAAGAAGAAGGAGGATTAATCCTCATTAATTAGACTTTTACTTGCATGAGTCAAGAGTTGGGAATCTAAGAGTCAAGAATTGATGCTATATTGAGATTGTGCAAGAAAAAGCTCTAACATGATCAAATCCTTTTAACTAGGCCACTCCTAATAGGGTGAAGATCTTAATAGATCTGAGGTAAATCCCCTAACCAGGTCACATTTGACAATGTGCATTGTAATCTTTAATAGGATTAGCTTTTAACCAAGCATACTTCAGAAGAGTATTTTCATTTTGTGGGTGACAATTCCCACAAAGTTTTTTTTCCCAAATTGGGTTTCCTCGTTAAGCACTGGTGTTATATGTGTTGCATGTTTATTGTTCATGATATTTGAAAATTTCTTAAGTTACCATTGATTCAGTTATTGTTGAACTTTATACTACCGAGTTGAATCAGAGTTTATTTTTAAGAGTTTAAGATTCATTATTTTCTAATTCAACCCCTCTCTGTAAACCAACAATTGGTATCAGACTTGAGTACTCTAAAGAGATAAGTTTAAAAGACTTGAGTTAAAGATCCAAAGATGTATAAGAGGGAGGCACCAAATTTGAATATGGATAACTTATCTACATGGAAAAGAAGAATGAGGTTGCGCTTATCTGGGATTGGAGAGTATGAATTATACTATCTTGACAATGAGTATTCACCACCACCAATTAGGCCTATAAAAATTGATAAAATAAGAGAAAGACAAGATCACACACAAACTATGATTGAGATATCTTCTTCTCTCACCGACCTAGAGTTCAATGGACTTAAAGGATATGATTTAACAAAATAGATGTGGGATAAGATTGCATTAGCATATGGTGGAGATGAACATGTTCAGAAGGCAAAAGTTGAAAGTTTGAGAGACAAATTTGACTCTATGAGAATGAAAGAAGGAGAAACTATTGCACTGTACAATACAAGATTGAAGGAAATTGTGAATTCTATCAGAGGTTCTAGAGGACATATAGAACAGGAAGATGTTACAAGAAAACTTTCGAGGACATTGTTACCTATGTATGCCATTTGAGTGTTTGTAATACAAGAACTGAGATCCATTCCTCATATGACTATTTCATTAGATGCTACTATTGGTAAGTTGATTGCTTTTGAGCTAAATGAATTTGATAATAGTTAACCTATCACTGCTAGGATTGAGTCTGAATTTAAATCATCTTTGAAAATTGGAAGTTCTAGATTGTCTAGACCTAGTGATGGTTATGCAAGTAGTGCTAGTGAAAGGTTTTATAGTTGCAATAGTAAGATAGAAGAATAGTATGCTGAAGATGAAAGAAAATGAAGATGAAAGAAATCAAGCAGAGTTTGACGCTCTACTAGCTAGAAGAATACAAAGAGGAAAATGAAAGTACTGAGGTAAGATACCTTTGAAATGCTTTAAATGTAGCAAGATAGCTCACATTGCTGCTAAATGCCCTAAAAATGAAAATGATGAGAAGAAAGACAACTGAGATGATAACAAAATAGAAAACATATTAATAAGATTTCATGATTTCAAGAACAAAGGTAAGAAGTCGTGCTACATTTCTAATTAAGGACTAACTGATGATGATATAAATGATGAAGATGTAGAAGTTGTGTATGTTACTATCAAGGATAATTATGATGAAGAAAATCACAAAGAAAAAAGAATCCATAATCTCAAATGTAAGCAAGAATGATACCTGTATTATAGATAGTGGTTGTTCACACCATATGACTCTCGACACACTTAACTTCATTACTATGGAAGAAAATGATGGAGGAAATGTTAGATTTGGTAACGATGCTCCATATCCTATGAAAGGTAAAGTTTTTTTAATGCTACTAAATAATAAAATATGTGATGATGTCTATTGGGTTGAAGGACTAAAGTATAATCTGTTGAGTGTGGCACAGCTAAACAATACAAGACATCAACTAGAATTTCAGAATGGAAAGGTAAAAGTATTTGATCATAATGGAAGTCTGATTGCCACTAGAGAACAATCTAAATGTAACTTATTTTACCTTGATACATCTACTAAGAGTTGTCTATATTCTAAAATTGAGGATGTATGGTTATGGCGCAAGAGGTTATGTCGTGTGAATTTTGACAACTTAATTAAAGTAAGCAAAAATAATAGAGTTAGAGGTCTATCGAGATTGGACAAACTTAAAAATGTCATATGCAAAGGATGTCAAGTTGGTAAGATGACAAAGTCAAGCTTTACAAGAAAATCTTACACTACTCAAGGAATTTTGGAATTAGTGCACACTGACCTATGTGGACCGATGAGAACACAAAGTTACTATGGTGATAGATATTTCATTTTATTTATTGATGATTATTGAAGAATGATGTCTGTCATGTTTCTTTTTAAAAATATAAAGATTTTAAAATGTTTAAGTGGTATAAGGTAAGAGTTGAAAAGGAGACTGGAAGACAATTGAAGTGTTTGAGATCTGATAGAGGAGGTGAGTTTACATCTGACGAGTTTACACTTTTCTACAATGAACACAAAATGAAGAGACAAATCTCTGCATTGAGGACACCACAGTATAATGTTATAGTAGAAAGAAGAAAAAAATCCATTGTTGATTATGCAAGAACATTGATGATTGACAATGGTATTTGATAAACATTTTGGAGAGAAGCAGTCCGCACTGCAATTTATACACTAAACTGAGTACAACTAAAGAAAAGTACAAACAAGACTCCATATGAGATTTGGTATGATCATAAACTGAATGTAAGTTATTTCAAAGTATTTGGAAGTAGGTGTTATATTCTAAAAAATTTAGGAGATGGAAAGTTTGATTCTAAAGGAGATGAAGGAATATTCTTAGGATATTCTACAAAGAGCAAAGCTTACAAATGTTTGAACAAGGCTACTAAAAAAATTGTAGAAAGTGCAAATGTAAGGATTGATGAATTTGCAAAGAAAAATGATGAGGACAACAAGAAGGTACCTGAGGACTACCAAAGATTTATATATATTCAACCCGATATTCATGATACCTTACTTAAAGCGCAAACCGAGGAAGAAGCTGAACAAAGAGAACTACCGTCGAATGGTGAAAATTGTTGGAAATATAGATGGAGTAATTGAGAGGGGAGGGGTGAATCAGTTACCACAAAAATATATCCACAAGTCCCTTAGATGTCTACAATATATACTGCAGTTACTCGGTAGATTAACTTATCATTGTTCATTAAACATTCACAGTTATTGACATGCATAAATCAAATAGCATAAACACAAGTAACACCAGATATAACATGGAAACCCAATTTGGGAAAACCACCAACGCAACTAGTTACTGATTTTCACTCTTCTGAAGTGAGCCCTGTTAGGAGCCAACCCTGTTAAAGGTTACAAAACACACTGTTAGGTGTGACCCT
>MU223392.1:626821-647235 GCA_018584345.1 Thuja plicata
GTAACTAACTTCTCGGTATAGTATTCTGGAGTGCTTGGTAGACTCTGTAAATAGCTTCTCTTACCGTCTGAGCTCGGTAGACTTGGTTAACTGCCTTGCTGAACATTCTGAGCTCGGTAGACTCTGTTTAATGACTGATATGACATTTGTGTAACATCAAGGACAATACACAATTAAACAATTGTTTCCAACAGAAAATAAATAACTACCACCTACCAAGCTTGTTCTAGATAAGTATGTTAACAGACACCATTCGCTGAGAAATATTATTGGAGATAAGAATGCTGGAATTATGAAAAGAAGAAAGGTAAGAGACAATACATGCTTAATTTGTAAATTAGAGCCAAGAAGTGTAAAGGATGCATTGGAGAAAGAATATTGGACTAAAGCTATGAAATAAGAGATAGATCATATTGAAAATAGTAACACATGGACTTTTTTACTTAGACCTAAAGCTAAAAATGTTATTGGTACAAAGTGGATTTTTAGAAATAAACTAAATGAGCATGGAGATGTAATCAGAAATAAAGCAATACTGGTTCGCAAGGGGTGTGCACAAGAAGAAGGTATTGATTATGGTGAAACTTTTGCACTTGTTTCTAGATTAGGAGTTAGAATTCTACTAGCATATGCAACTTACAAAGGATTTAAAGTTTATCAAATGGATGTTAAGTATGCATTTCTTAATGGTATTCTTGAGGGAAAAGTATATATTGAACAACCTGAAGGATTTTTTGAGAATACTAATGAGGACATGGTATGCAAACTACACAAGGCACTGTATGGTTTGAAACAAGCACCCCGAGCATGGTTTGAAAGATTACTTTCATATTTAATAAAGATTGGATTTCAAAGAACAAGTGACAACAATAATGTAATTCTGAAATGTGATAGTACTAACAAGATTTTTATTGCTGAAATATTTGTTGATGACATTATTTTTGAGGAAATAACACATTATGTAGATCTTTTGCTGAGGAGATGAGAAAGAAATTTGAGATGTCCATGATAGGAGAGATAAAATTCTTTCTTGGAATATAGATTCAATAAGTCAAGGATGGGAGCTACATTACACAATCAAAGTACATCAAGGAGATCCTAAAGAGTTTTGGTATGGAAGACTCAGGACCGGTTGGAACATCGATGGTTACTGGTTGCAAGTTATCAAAAGAAGATGGTTCAAAGGAAGTGAATGAGTCACTCTACCAAGAAATGATTGGTAAGTTACAATATGTTGTACATAGAAAACTTGATATTGCTCATGCAGTTGGAATCGTTGCAATATGTCTACAGTCAAGAGAATATTTAGATATCTGAAAGGTACTCAAGACTTTGGTCTACTATACAAGCAAGGAGGATATTTTGAGTTGAAAGTCTACATTGATGTTGACTGGGCTAGAAACATTGATGATAGAAAAAGTACAAGCAGATGAGCTTTCTTTTTAGGAGAAAGAATAGTTACACGGCTGAGTAAGAAATAGAGTTGTATATCACAGTCTACTCTAGAGGCTGAATATGTTGTTGCAACTATGAATTGTTCAAACAGTGTATGGATCAAACAACTACTTGAAGGTATGCAAGAGGATATTACAGTTCCAATTACTATTTTATGTGATAATAGTAGTTCTATTAATATATCAAAGAATCTGGTGGTACATTCTGAGACCAAACACATTTCTATCAAGTATCATTACTTGATAGAACAAGTTCAAGACAAGCATGTGATGTTGGAGTATGTGAATTATAAGGAGCAGTTAGCAGATATATTTACCAAGCCACTACCGAAGGATACTTTTGAGTATCTCAGAGGTAAATTAGGGGTCCTACCCCTATCCAACATTCACTAGAGCAAGATGTTGGATGCATCAATTCTAGAATTCAATAGAACATCTATTTTATGAGTTGATGCTAGTGTTAATACTTTAGGTGATGCCTTAAGTTGTGAAAAATAATTATATATGCAATGAGATATCAGTACATGCAAGGTATAATCCACTACCTGAACAAGTTTTCAGGAGTATACACCTTTGGCATTGTTGTCAAAGAGGGAGAATAAGTAATTGATGAATACATAGATTGAGGGAGAATGGGTGAAAGATGTTAAAGGGAGATTGATTGATGATTACAATAGAAAATAGAGAATGAGAAATGAACATAGAGAGAGAAAAAGATCAAACAACTTAGAGGGAGTAAAGACAAAAAAAAGATGTTAAAGTATGCCATCATCAATTGACAATGTTTCCATCAATGCCAAAGAGGGAGAATGTTACTCAAATGATGGAGATGAGGATGAAGACCAAGAGAAGAGCTATACAAGATTGTAGAAAGGATTATATTAGTTTTTATTTTGTCATTGATGTCAAGTAATTGATTTTTGATTCATATTATTTTTCCATATAATTTGGAGTATGATTTAATTAGGCAGTTAATACAGATCAGACAATGATAAGTTCATATTGGTATAGTTTTTTTCTAAGTTCATATCAAGTCGATAAGAAGATTGGTCAAGTTGGTAAGCTAAAATAGTTAATTTACTGAGCAGATGAAGTCTGTCGATAAAGGGAAGTGTTATTCGATCGAGTTATCGATCGAGCCAAGACACTGAGTTCAGATGTTAGTTACCGAGTGAAATATTTATTATAAACAAGGATAAGAATGCATTTAATGGCAAGCCACAATGATCTAGAAGATTCCAAGGATGAAGAAGAAGTTGGTTACAAGATCTACGCACATGAAAATTCAAGGTAAAGATCTATGGCAAAGATTGAGTGGAAAAAATGATGATAATGATTCCAAGAAAAATTCAAGTCCCGAGGAGATGGGAAGCAGTTCACCAAGTATCAAATTCATTGAAAAATCTCATAAGGATGATCTGACGGATGAGACTAATTGAAGGAAAACCTAATCAAGGAGATTAAGAGGTAAAAAAATAGTTTATATCAAGAATGAGATTGAATGAAGTTAAGGCTAGCAAGTTGAAGTGTGGATGTGCTACCGAGTGAAGGAGTGAAGAAAAAAAGGAGAAATTTGAGTCTAGATCAGAGACAGATGAAGTATTGATGCCAGTAGTCAAAGAGCACATAAGGGATATGATAAAGTAAGAGGTAGTTGTAGTTTAATAGATCAAATTCTATATTGTTTCTTATTAACATTTGTAGCTGCAAATCTCTTAACCGAGTGGAATTAACAATATTTTTGTAAAATCCTTGTGAAAGGTGACATTATAAAAGAGTGTTCAAAGCCCTTTAACTAGGCCACTCCTAATAGGGTGAAGATCTTAGCAGATCTAATGTAAATCCCCTAACAGGGTCACATTTGACAACATGCATTGTAATCTTTAACATAATTGGCTTTTAACCGAGCATACTTCAGAAGAGTATTTTCATTTTGTGGGTGACAATTTCCACAAAGGTTTTTTCCAAATTGGGATTCCTCGTTAAACACTGGTGTTATGTGTGTTGCATGTTTATTGTTCATGATATTTGCAAATTTCTAAAGTTATTGTTGATTCGGTTATTATTAAATTTTATCCTACCGAGTTGTATCAGAGTTTAAGTTTTAAGAGTTTAAGATTCATTGTTTTCTGATTCACCCCCCCTCTTAGTAAACCAACATCAACAAGTTCCACAAATGTGAGTCGAACAGACCCAATCCAAGGTTAATAAATCAACAATATCATCAAATCGAATGGAATTCATAAAGGATAAACATTTAAGTTGATTTCTACTCCAAATTTAGCTTGATACAAATTTAGAATCCTAGCATATATATCAAAATGTTTAGCCTCTTCACCAATTGTTACCATCTCATTTGCCCATTATATTTTCTTTGCATATGCATTTTCTTTCTAAATCACCTTTTGAGCCAAATGATCAGGAAGCCTACAAGTAATCTTCATGGCTTTCCTCAATCTTGCCATTTGTAATTCATCATAAACTAAAATTAGCTTTCTATTTTATTTTATTTTTGAATAGAATTAAATGTGACATTGTTTAATGCAAAAGTGATAGAGTTCAAATCAAATGTGACTTCTGTTTAACCAAAATCGACTCCCTTTTATGCAGAAGCAATGAACTTTGAGGTAAACGCGACTTTCTTTGTTGTTGGAGAGATAATATTCTATGTGGAGGTGATGAAATTTGGTGTAGAAGCCAAAATATTTGTTTCAAAAGCAACGTTCTTCAATTCCTATAGAAAAAACCTGCAATAGAGAGTAAAAAAATGTCAGAGACAACAAATTACATGCAATGCTATTTTACTTAGGGGAAATAACAGAAAAAGCATAAGCACTATAGTTTTCATCAAAAGATATTTTCTTCTACTTATAAACAATTTTATTTTTATCACGAGAAAAAGTCTTTGAAGCATAAGCAATGATATTGATTGCAGAAGCGACAGTCTTGAGTGTAATAGCTATAATTTTATGTGCAAAGACAATGTTATTTCTGTCAAAGGCAACCTTTTGCATTTTCCCCAAACCTACAAGTACAAAATCTACAAAAAGAAGAAGCTCAAATACATGTTAAAGTTAGTGAGGCATGGGCCCCACAGTGGGCACCATTTGTGTGTGTGTAATTTACAAACTAAAAACCTTCATAGAACATTAGTATGATCAATCAATTCAAAATCAAGATAAACAAGTAGTTAAGAAATTGAATGAAACAAATCATGAGCATTTTATGGATCTATAGTTCTAGGGACTTGAATTATGCTCTCAGCTTCAATTTTTATCCTCAAGTGACAACCTATAAAATGAGAATTCAATATGACAAAAGATACTATGATAAATGATACAAATTCTATTCTAAATTATCAAAATCCCTACTTTATGATTCAAATCCTCCATTATGATCTTACTCTAAATAAACTTATGCTAAATTGAATATAGTAACAATGCTCTAAATGCACAAGATAACATGATAACCTTTCTCTAAAATGACAATGGATCCTTTGCACTAAGAAATGTATCCTATTTATAGGATTTCTCAAGGTGTAGAGGGTGAATTAGATTAACCATGATCAAGATGTAGGTTGAGTTTAGTTTTATGAGGTGTCCAATTCAAATGGTCAAGATTGCAAAGCCTCTTGGTGATCCATGTACACTTGATTCTCATCTCCCATTGGACAATTTGATTTTCGTCATGTAGTGGTAGGTGATACTTTTTAGGATTAATTAATTAAATTAGCCATGTATGATATTTGAATGGGTTAGAAATAATTAATTAATGAACTATATAATCAAATGGTTAATTCAATTACACAGTTAACTGATTTTTTATTTTAATTAATACAAATGGCCTGAATTTAATTAATATTTTCTTTGACCATTTTTAGGTGTATACAACTTGATAACCTCAATGGGGAAGGAAGATGAGAAGAATGGATGTATTGATCTTCTTGCTTGCTTGTGAATTCCTCTACTTGGCCATCATGGGAGAGAAATTTACATCAATTAGAGAAGATTTCCTTTACTTGAATGGATCTTGAAGAAAATGAGACTTGCAGATCCTAGATTGGGTTCTTTATTTCAAATCTTGAATCCAAATCCTCAATCACACAACTTGAATGCTTGATTTCTTGAATGGTTGAGCTCAAATTGATATATTTATTGCATAAGGATTTCCATATCAAAATGAGAGGAGAGGGTCTCCTTTTATACTCATTTAAGGATTCAAATTAATTCAAGGCCGACCATAGATTTGGCCTTGGAAGAAAATGTTGACATCAAACCTTGGGCCAAATCTGGGCTAAAAAACCCAGGAACAAGTTGACAGGTTGACTTGTTCTAGGTAAAATCACCTCAAATTTTATCAGGGGATGTGATAAGATGTAAGGGAAGAAAATACAGATTGTTGGGATCAAGCATAACAAACATTTGAACCTAGAAATCACCAAAATGAGGTCTAATAGCTCCTAGAGCCTCCAATTATGGGTGCTAACTTTTTAGGACGATACATTTAACCCTCACTTTAGAGAGAGTATGAGATGAACTCATGCTCATGGTTAAGTAGATTGAATGCAAAGAATGATCTCATCAAGGTCAAGGAGACAAAGAAATATCAATCCGCCAAGTGACTCAAGTCTTCATCAAATCCAAAACCAAGATAAGAGAGGCATCACTAGAGAGAGAGAGAGAGAGAGAGAGAGAGAGAGAGAGAGAGAGAGAGAGGGCTTCACNGCACTAGAGAGAGAGAGAGAGAGAGAGAGAGAGAGAGAGAGAGAGAGAGAGAGGTCTTCACTATTCTAGTAAGAGATCATCTTACTATGGACCACACAAAAGGAAAAGCACTACAAAAGATGAGATTAAATGGTCTAGCAAGCTATGCTATGCTAGTCAATCCATAAAAAAGGATTAAACCTAAGAAAAAAATATTTTCTTAGGGATCCAACAAAGGAACGATTAAGCCTAAGGAAAGGATGTTTTTGTAGGGATCAAAGAAAATGTGACCAGGCCTAAGGAAAGATTGTTTCCTTATGGATCAAAGAGGAAGGATCAGTCCGTAAGGAAAAAAAATTGTTAAGGGATCCAATGAAAAAGGAAAAACGCAAGGAAAACATTGTGTCCTTGCTCATTCACAAGATAGATACATTGCATGAAATTATTGTGTGTGTGTGTGTGTGTAAAATGTGAAACACAGAGCATAGTGTATGCCACTACATTAAAGTGATTGTAATTGCCTTAATGGGATAAAGAGACTTAATAAAACATATAGGCACCCACAAGAGACATTTTCACTATGAGATTCTCCCAAGAAAGGACAAATAAAGGGAAATAAGAACATAAAAAAGAGAGCACGAAAGAGATCTACAAACTCTAGGATCAATATAACCATATGATAATACATGAGATATTAAATCAAAATTAAATGTCATCATCACCCAAAGGTAGTAGAAATACAAGCACAATGGAAGAATAACACATAAGAGTTACGAAGAAGAGTGTTTGGGTCTACATCATCGAGACCAAATAAGAATAGGTAGCTACCATTTTGCATCATCTCCAATAAGACAACATAAAGGCACATGCATGACATAACATATAACAACATATAGAAGAAGGGAGATACAAATACAATAATGTTTAAAAAATTTTAATTTCTTTATCACCTTGCGCCAATGGAGCAACAAGGGTTGTTTTAAGAATTCTAAACAAAATATATAATAGGAGACACGTCATGGGGGAAGCACATTATGAAAGACAAACACACAGAATCCACCGCTCAAGAGGAGCTAGTCAAGTGTATCGCTTTCCCCACCATCTTGGTCTGTAGTGTTTAGAGAAGGTGGAAAAATTGCAAGTGGAGAAACAACAAGCATGACAAATGGAAAAATAGCCAGATCCAAACAAGGACCATGATGTAAAGATAATTCAGTGTGTTTTTCACTAGGATTAATAGATAATTGTTGTGAAAACATATTTGAAAATCATGATCAACATCAATAGTCTCATACATGTCATCAAAATCACTAGCATGAATATTATTGTTAGCATGAAAAGCATCATCATCAAGAGTATCTTCTTCATATATATTAATTGTAATAGAAACCAAGATGCATATAAAATTGTTATGTTTGTTCAATTTTATTTTGTTCAAGTTCACTTCCTCTGTTGGCTCAAGAATGGGTTAGTCAAAGGGAAGCAAAGAATGACTAGGTGAATGAGGTGAAACAATATTTTTGGAAGCATGTTGATGGGCTCTAGCACGATGTTTACAAAAATGGTCATGAGCATGATGGTTAAATTTGGTTTTGCTAGACATTTGGTTTGGGTCAGGGTCAATCAACATTGAGCCCTTTTCTTCTTTAGGAGGAAGAACAGAAGGGACCACACTAGGTTGAAAGATGTCTTGAGGATAATGTATATAATATATAGGAGGTAGAATAGAATCATATATAGGAGGTGTAGGAAGAAGTCCACGTCTAGGGAAAAGAGATGGAGCATCCTTGGGTTTTCTAAGTTCAAAAATATTTTGTCAAGGTCAACTGAGTCTCGAGGCACTAAAGGATGATAAAGGTTATGGTTAGCAGTCATGATTTCTCCATTATGAGGAAATTTAAGACATTTGTGAATAGGAGAAGCCATGAATTTTATGGAGGTAAGTCAATGAAGACCAAGTTTGAATTTAAATTGATTGGAAGTTGGGATTACATTGAAGGTAACATCCAAATATATACCACCAACTTCAACATGAAACAAAATAGAACCATGGGAAGGATAAAGGAAACCATTACAAGTTTGCATCATAACATTAGATTTATGATAGAAATAACGTTGCAACTGTCTACTAAAAAGATGTTCTTCAATTATCACATACACCATGCAAGTAGGATTAATAAAAACACCACAAGAATAAAGGCCATTAACCTTTGCGACAATGTAGAGGGGACATCAGGTGCATTAATTATCTTAGTGGAGTCAAAGTTAATGCTAGATTTAGGTGATATTTTAAGTTTGTCTTGATCAATGATGTTGACAACATAGTTGGCTTTATTAACTTTATAATAATAGTCAATGCATGGAGATGAGGAAGAAGGTTGGGTAACATCAATGGTATTGGTTGAATGAGATAGAAAATGATTGGTATAGATTTGAAAGTTTTGATTAGGAGGTTCTACTGATTTGTTTCCTTGATCATTTTCATGTTCAGAAAATATAGCATTAGAATCAATAAGGTTTTGGATAATAGTTTGCAAGCGGAAACACTTTTCAGTATCATGGCCAGGTTGACAATGACATTGACAATTTTATTTTTTATCAAAGTGTTTGGGTAAAGGTTTGGATGTGTCAATGGGTTTGATAGGAGGAATTTTTAACAAATTATCATTAATTAAATTCAACATCACATTATGAAAAGATTCAGAAAACTGAGTTAAATTACGAGCAGGTCTAGAGATAGATGACAAAGGAGCCACACCTTTGGATCCTGCTGCCACTTGTTCATCAACATTGTTGGATGAGTTGTTGATTTTGATGAAGCTTTTTGGTTTCTAAAATTTGTTGAAATTGTTGGATGTGACATCAATCTTATCAATGGGAACATGATCCATTTGAGTGGTGCTCTCAAACTGACTCACTTGAATTTGATAATTATGAAGCACTACACACAATTGAGTGAAAGAAGAAAATTCAGAAAGAATAATCTTATCTATAATGTCTTTATGTAAATTAAAAATAAAAACATCATCACATAATAAGAAATTTGAGCATGCAAATGCTTAAATATACCAATTAAACCAATCACTTTTCTTTAACACCTTGTTTACAATACATTAAATCAGTCAAATAAATCTTAGGACCAATGTTGTTTTGAAACTGCTGAATCAAAGCATTAGCAAGATTTTGGAAGGAATCAATAAAATAACGAGGCAAAGAACAATACCATTGCAAGGACTTGTATTGAAAGTTTCTAGTGAAATTTTTTTCCATGAACCTATGGCCATGACAAAAATCACTACGCAAGGTTTGAAATGTTTTGACATGAGTTAAAGGATCACCCTTACCATTATGAGTCTCAAGGTGAGGAATCTCCATATATTGTGGGATAAAAGCTTAGATAATATCTAAAGACAAAGGACTAGAAATTTCAAAAGTAGGAATGTTGAACTTGGATTGAGTCATGTAAGCAATTTATTGTTGCAAAGAAGACACAATTTGAGCCAATCTATTGATGGTAGAATCGGTAAAAAGTATTAGAGGAGGAGATTCATGAGAAATGTTAGGAACATTGTTGGAAATTGACGGAATGGTAGAATGTAAATAGGGCACACTATGGTAAGTTGGCATTGATGAAGGCAATGAAACACATGGCACACTTGAAGGAATAGAAGGAACAATAAGATTAGGAATGCTCACACGTGTAGGATTGGAACTTTTAATTGAAGTTGTTATGATAGGTGGAGCATAGGTGGACACACTAGGAATAGAAGAAGATATAGGCATAGAGGCTTTGACACTTGTAGTAGGTGGAATGAGACCTAAATCTTGAGCACGATCCCTAATAGGCTCAACATTGGTATCAATGAGATGAGATATGATACACAAGATATTAACACCATGTTCATCATTATGAATTAGATTCCTTAATCCTTCTACAATGGAAATGGCCTCAAGATTAAATTTTTCTTGACCTAGCCAATGTTCAAATTTCTCAAAGTCATGGGAAAGTTTTTGGACTTGGATGGGAGGAAACCTTAAGCTTCATCTTCGACATGAGAAGAATGAGAATATTTATTCTTTGTGATAGGGTTAATGTCATTAAGAAGCATGTTGTTCTCATCAAAATTCCTAGGAAAGAGAGAAGACACGGGATCAAAGGAACCCATAAGTCTACAAATTTGTCTAATTGAAATGCTATAAGTTGGACTCAAAGTGATAAAAATCGTGCACTAGGGAATGCAAGAATAGAGAGATGCAATACAATTGAAATAAATATGCAATCACACCAAATAAAGTCTTTTATGAAAAACACATTTAACTATCAAATGTAAACTTGTAATGTAAAGCCTACACAAGTAGATTTTATTATGAAAGTGAAAAGCATGTGATGAAGATATAGATACAAAGATATGAACCTATGCATACAATAGAAAGGAGATCAGTCAAATACTACCTAAACATTCAAATGCATAGATTATAACATTATGATGTAAATGCATACAAAGTAGATGTAGATATCTAAATGCACCAAATCAGAAGCTATAATGCATGAAATCTAACACCATAATCAAAACAGGAAATGTTATGAGTCAAGTTCACCAAATTTTATAATAAAAATGGTATGCAATATCATAGAAGATACCAAATACCAAATTCTATATACATTAGTAATACAAATTCCCCTACAAAGGGAATCCAATTAGCACAACCAAGACAATAAGGGTGCCAATGTGAGATCTATCCAATGTAGGGTTTTATTATGTATTCCTTGGGTAGAGGATGTGATAATGTGATAAATAAATTATGATCTATGAAAGTAGATGCAAGGAAAGAAGAAGAAATGTGCACCTTGAAACTAGATGAGGAGGTTTAAACTTTGGATCTCAATTTGACTATCGTCGGAATGTTAGAATCTTCCATAACTTCAGATCTAGGTTTCTGGGACCTATAGTTGTTTGTTGTGCAAATTTAGTCAAAAAGTGTAGGAACAAGTTGAGATTCTAGGTACAAGTCAACTGGCCGACTTGTTCCTGACTGCTCTGAATATGATGGAAATTTCTTAGGATCGGCAATTGTGTCTTTACCTTCTAGATCTGAACCTGCAACTCTATAACCTGTTCCTACACAAAGAAAAGAAGGGGAAAAGGTTATGGAAAGGGGTTTTCCTTGGTCAGACCCTTATATAGGAATCAAACTTGAATTAAAATTAAAATTTCATAAGGGAAAGAAATGTAAACAAGATAAATGTTAGATTCACCTTGCATGAAAAACCCTCATGAACGAATGTAGAAATCCTCAAATCCATGAAGATGCTTGTATGTGTGGATCTTGGAATTAATAGTAGAATCGAGGATGCCATCACAAATGCATGGATATATGATTGCCATTCCTACATATTTAATGTTGATATTCTTGGTAACCTCAATGGAGAAGGAAGAGGACAAGAATGGATGTATGGATCTTCTTTTTTTCTTGTGAATTCCTCTACTTGGACATCATGGGGGGAGAAATTTGCATCAATGAGAGAATATTTCCTTTTATTGAATGGATCTTGAAGAAAAGGATACTTGGAGATCCTAGATTAGGAGTTTGCCTTTAAATCTTGAATCCAAATCCTCAATTTCACAACTTGAATTCTTCAATGCTTAAGCTTGAATTGGTATATTGCTTGCTTAAGGATTATCATGTCAAAATGAGAGGAGAGGGTCTCATTTTATACTCATTACAGGATTCAAATTAATTCAAGATCAACCATAGATCTGGGCCTTGGAATAAAATCCCGACATTGGGTTTCAGGCCAACTCTAGGCTCAAAAACCCAAGAACAAGTCAATAGGTTGACTTGCTCCAGGTAAAATTACCTCAAATTTTGTCGGTATGTCAGGGAATGTGATCAGATGCGGAGGGAGAAAATACAAATTGCTGGGATCAAGAATAATAGACATTCGAACCTTGAAATCACCAAAATAGGGTCTAATATGTCCTAGAGCCTCCAATTATGGTGTTAAATTTTCAAGACAATACACAACTATCTCAACATGTCGATTTGCATCATTATTCTCTTTCCACATGCACAACATGAGCACCCTTGTACCTTTTTAAACCTCCTTGCAATGATCAGTCACTTTTGGCGCATGGCGATGATTGCATAATCAGATCAAATCTTCCTTGAAATTCATCACTGTATGAAAAATGGCATTCTTCTCTGAAGGATGTAGACCCCGCAGGTCCATCGATCGACATGACCAAAGACCATAAACATGTCACAATGGTAGAAGTTGGAGAGGGGAAGCCTCGCATGTAGGAATTTTAAACTCTAAGATGCCAACACATGTCAACCACTACTATGAGCATCCATCAGAAGATGAAGAATTTGAAGGAAAAGAGGCTTGTAGACCTGGTAAAAATTGTGCCATTTTGGTATTTGGTTACCCCAACGTCACAAGGAAATAACTTTCAGCTCCTTACTCAAAATTTAGAATGGCATACCTTGTTGGAAAGGTCTTCAAGAGATATAGTTGCAGGCCCTTAACACCATGTCTTTGGTGTTAGAATTCAAACAATTCAATCACCAAGATCCACTATATGCAAAATGCTTGTCACAAAAGCAAAGAATGAAGACACAACTCATAATGATCTGAAAGATGAAATATTTATTCAGAGAGAGAATTGAGGAAATTACAAAAGAATTAATAATTACAAAGAGATCAATCCTTATAAAAGAGATCAAACACCAAAAGGTGGAGAAACCTAGGTTGCATAATAATAATTAGTAATATAATTAATTATTATATGCCTAAAGTTTAGCTTAAGTGAACTAGAGGTAAAAATTGACTTAATAATTAAATCAATAATGATTTAATTAATAAGTGAAAATACTTCTTTACTCTAACACCCCCTTAAGATAAACTTAGGGAGAAGCTAAAAACCTAGGAACAACTACTGAAAGAAGGAAATGGGTCCCGACAATATGGCCTAATTAGGTACCCAAGTATAAAAACATTTATAAAGAGGAGGAAAGGAGAAAACCTAGTTGGAAAACCCCCTCTCTGAAAAGAGATGAAGCCTAATGAAGGACTAAAGAAGCCTCCAAACTAGAGAATGTCCCATAAAATAGGAACAAAGATCAGGTAGAGAAGACTGTAATCTGGATGAGTGCCCTCAAATGAAACTACTCAAATAAGGATGGGAAACAAGGGTAAACATCAGAACTTGAAGATACAGATGGAAAAATCACCAAAGTCTGAAGAGCTGATCAAAAGAAGAACATGAAGAACACCACTGAAGCTGCAAACATTGTCAAAGAATAACTATTGGAACCTCCACTAAAATAGAATCTGATTAGGTAGAGAAGACTATAATATGTATGAGTGCCCTCAAATGAGACTACTCGAATCGGGATGGAAAACAAACGAAAACATCGAAACTCGGAGATACAAATGGCAAAAAACACCGAAGTTTGAAGCTAATCAAAAGATGGAAGGATGCCCCCAAAATAGGAATGAAAGAAGTGTCCATATGGGAAATGATTCATCTCACTGAAATGCACAAGTACCCAGCCATTGCATCCGCCTAATACATAGGAACAAATATTGAATACATAGCTCACTCCATTGAACCAAGGAAGCATTAGAACCAACAGGAAATACCCCTCATAATGCTAAGCACAAAAAGGTATGAGAGGTACACTAAAAGAGGCTGCCAAGAATAACTGCATGTTGAAGAAGGTACAAACACATGTAAAGGATGGTGTTGAGGATGATGAATCACTAGACACACACAATGAAGCTAATGTTGTGGAAGGAACACTCACTTGACAAAGGTAGATCAAACTCCCCCATGACACTTTATTATGTAGTGCGAGTACAAACATGCACAAAGCGTGCAAGATCCCAAGCATGCAATGATGACACTTTATCTCAGTGGTTCGCAAAAAAATAAATGCTATAGAAAGATGTCTACAATGCTCATGAATGACATAAAGTTGTAAGAGCATATGTAACAACTAAAAAGGAGTCATCCCATGCAAGGAAAATGATCCCAGGACCTGAAACATCCAAGATATCCACTAGAATGCCAAAAGACAAAAACCTAAATAAAATGTACCTGGAGTAGATTCTTGCGATGAGACCCATACAAGAAGGAGAACAGAACCAAATTTCCAACGATGTGCAGAAGTCGGAAAACAGAGTCTAGAGGAGCAAAATATGGTTGTTAGAGTGCAAATAGGAACCCTGACTTTGACTAGCAAAAACCCTTCAAGATGACAAAATAAATAAAGCAAACCTAGAAAATCAGATCGGGCTCGAACAACGATATCTCGTTTGGCAAAAAATGTCTCCGTTTTCTCAAGATACGAGCAAAAAAATGAAGAGAGCTCCAAAACAAGAAGAACTCCAAGAAACCTCTGCTAAATCTGGCAAAGCTCCACTAAATCTGGCGATGCCACTAAATCTGGCGAAATTGCCAGAAATTTCAGCCAAATTTGGCAGAGGTACCAAGATAAACAAAATTAATTAATTTTTTTTTTTATTATTTATTTATTTTATTTTATTTTAATTCTTTATCTGCTAGTTCGGTGGCGTGAATTTTGAGGCAGCGTGAAAATTGAGAATTTTTTTACCTCGAAAAGCGTGCTAAGGTCGTGCATACAAAAAAGAGGGTCCAAATTTCAACCGTGTCCAAATTGATGAGCCTTATATGGAAATAGGGGTTTTTGGGCCTTTTGAGCGCAACTGTGAGGTCTCTTTGTGCCCAAAGTGCTCCAAAAGTAGTTCCCCTCATATCCATACAAAAAACTCTAAAAACTTGAAACCCTCGACACTCCAAAAAATCTTCAAAATACTCAAGAACGGGTTGCAACAGCAAGACTCTGATACCATGTTAGGATTCGAAGAATTCAATCACCAAGATCCACTATATGCAAAATACCTGTCACAAAAGCAAAGAATGAAGACACAACTCATAATGATTTGAAAGATAAAATATTCATTCAGAGAGAGAATTGAGGGAATTACAAAAGAATTAATAATTACAAAGAGATCAATCCTTATAAAGGAGATCGAATACCAGAAGGTGGAGAAACCTAGGTTACATGATAATATTTAATAATAGAATTAATTATTGTATGCCTAAAGTTTAGCTTAAGTGAACTAGAGATAAAAAGTGACTTAATAATTAAATCAATAATGATGTAATTAATAAGTGAAAATACATTTTTACTCTAACATTTGACACATCATGCTAAGGGATAGATGATAGTTTTGACCCCAAATTTCACTCTGAAGGCCTCTGAAAATGCACTTTACTGAAACATAGGAAAATATGGTTTTTAATTTTTCTCAATCTTGCTCAATTTGTCACACCTGCACAACCTCAAAATGCCTTCAAACTGTTCTAGATGAAGGCTGCGGTAGATAACATCTACACACACATATCATTTATCTATCTTAGCTACTTAGATCTTAAATTTTTTTTTATATCAATTTAGCACAATAGATTATAGATTTTTTTTTTCAAAGAAAGAAATTTTAAATCTTTATTAATATATGTTTGCAACATCAATAAACAAGTAATAACTCAAAGAGTGAGAGTAATGTAGAAGCATAATGTATATCTCAATAGGATTCTACCAATTATTCAACTCATCCATCTCAAACACTTTGAAAGAGATGCATCTATTTTCTCAATTATGTCTACACAATAATATCATCTAAAATATTATTAATATGTAATATAATTTCTTTATATGATCTCCTATATGGTGTGCTCATTATATTCATGTGTTTTCTATCAAAATAGCTTCACAACAGATAAGCCAAAAGAAACATCTGAGAATTAAGCTTTTGACTATCATATTTGATCATCCTCTCTTCAAAGAACCCATGCAATCCACCCCTTCTCTCCATCCAACCAATGCAAAACCTTATCATCTATAATCTGCCGACTGTAAGGGTGTTGAATACCTTTGCCACAGGAATGTCTGGAGCTGGTTTAACTGCAAGGGGTACAACTCGATTCTCATTATTAATAATTATTATGTCATTATTAAATATTTTTAAAAATAACCATCATTGTTAATAACTAAAAAAACTATTTGAAATTTCATTTTTAAATCATCATAAATCTTTGAAATTATCATTAACAAATAGTCGAGAGATATTACCAACCAAAGGAAAAAGTCAATAGATATAAATATTTAAAAAATTGTAAATTAAATATTAGATAAAATGACTTTTTGAAATTTATTAAATATAAATATATAACACTTAATTGAGATAATTAAAATACTTGCATTTACTATTGGATAATATCAAAATTTTATTGTTATATTAGAGATTGAGGATATGCAAATTCGAAAATGACTTTTTCGTGGTTTTTAGAGGTGTGCCATAAAAATATCTATGCAACCATATATTTAGGAAATCATATAAGTATACACTTAGTTTTTTTTCCAAAATATTCTTAGTATAATTTTCTAAATATATGGTTGGATAGTCATAGGTTGTCATAAAGAGCTTACATGTAAGTTAATATATTAGAGAGAACAATTCAAGATATGTACATAGATATATTAGTTTACTTCATAATATTTTATGTACAAAATAATTATTTTTTATATAATTTTAAACTACATAAACAATTATTTTTATAAATTTATTGACCATGAAACAAAGAGGAATTTGCATACTTAAAAAAGAGAGTTGTTTAGGACAAGCTATTTGTTATCCTAATTATTCATGGTGAGACTTGAGATTTCATTGATTGCATGCATTGCCCAATGAGTGAAGTCATTACTAACTATACGAAAACTTAGCATTTACAACGTATATTGTTTGATGTTCACACATTTCTTTCAATTTAAGGTTTAATGTTAGAATGAGAGGCAACAAAATGAAGATTAAAAAATAATGAACAATAAGACTATTTACTTTAAACTTCAAGCAATATAAGAAATTATACAATTTATTTGGATTTAATTTTTCGCAGGTGTGATAGATTAGTGTTCCTTCTTCAGAGAGTTTGGTCAAAACAAAATCTATAAGACATATTTTGAAACCCATTAGTACTATAATATTGTATCCATACCAAATAACATTTTGGGCCAAACTTCAAGCAATTTATAAGAAATTATAGAATTTATTTAGATTTAAGTTTTTTGAAAGTGTGTAGATCGGTGCCCTTCTTTATTAGATTTTGGTTAAAAAAATCTACAAGAAATATTTCTACCATTTTATGAGGTGGGGTTTAATTGGGTATTCTACTTATGGATGTAGAGACTCTGTGAGAACCTACGAGTAGAGCCCAACTGGAATTTCAATGGATCCAGCATTGGCCAAGCAGTAGGGCATGCCAGTGAAGTCATTCTCTAGTGAGGCCCCCTTTTTTCAGTCATTTTGTTTGGTGCTTGCAATATTCGTGCGCCATGGTAGAATCGTTGGAAGCGAAAGTGGAGAACATCAATTTGTGAGAGCAGTGACAGAGAGAATGTTCATTGCACCATGATATTGCATGTGTTGCAGTGCCTCCCGGTAATGTGGTAATCTGAAAATGGTTTAGCGGTATAGGATAGCAGTTCAATGACATTAGAAAGCAGTTTGGCTGTGTGAGACAATGACATTAGAGAGCAGTTTGGCTGTGTGAGATAATTTTGTTTACGAATATATTAAGAGAGTTCTGTATTATGTGAAAACACATTTCTAAATTAATATCATTATTGAGAAATATTAATTTATATAATATGTAACAAAAACAAATATTGAATATATGCATGTACTATGTATTTGTATGTATGTTGCATTTGTTTTAGATAAATCTTATTGTTACCAAGCATACACTTTTTGGAAGTTTAATTACATGGGATTGAATCAAGAATTTAAGACCAACTTTTTGCAAAAGATTGAACCTTCCTACGCCCAAATACCAGTGTTCAAGAAAAAATCCCCAGAAAAATAAACCAACCACCTCAAATTTTTGAGATGAAGCCACGACTATCTTCAATGCTTACCCGTTCATTAGTAGGCTCATGACCAGTGGAGAGATGAATAACACTTCCTCGTTGGCACACAACTGCTATAGAGTCACTGCAATATTTGCAACAAAACGTTTTATGTCATCTATCATGATGACTGTGAGAGCAGTAGAACCTCTTCGAGCAAAGTTGAGAGTGTGTCTAAGAATGACCTTATCTATCTTATCGTAGGTTTTGATTATGACCCTAATGGGGTGAACCCAAAGTTCTTCCTGGAACAAAACATAACCTAATCATAGGCAATTGACCCTAGCCTCATTCACTCTGGAAAATAATATTATCAACCAGAGTACATAAGAAAGTCCTCTTCATTCTTAAATTATATAAATGTAGAAAAAAATACATCAAACTCATTATGGTATTTACATTTAGAAACATCATCCCAACCCTAAATCGAGGGAGTACTCAAAGTGCAATTTGAAAATTATATGTTATGACCTTGCACTAGGTCAAAATTAAATGACGAGAATGTTTCAAGTCAGGTTCCTGAACATTATCCTGCAAATTTGACTAACAATTGAAACTAAAATATATACAAATATAGCTTTTATCCAACATCTTTCATAGCTCCTTTAGTTAGAAATTTAATCACTTGCCCCACTAAGAATATTTTGAAAAAGATTCTTCTACAGGTATGAAGATACATTATCACCCAAATGACCATAAAAAATGGCATATAAGCCCAATTCATGGCCATTTATTTGAGTGAATTATGCAACATGATAATCCTCCATGGGATGAATACCTTTTCCTTTGACTAAACTGAATCTATAAACAATTTTATTGGGACTAAGGTGGCTCTTTTGTTTCCCAGAATTGCAAGAAGAGTTCCCTCCAGCCACCATCTACACAGAAATAAACAAATCTTAGGAATAATAGAAAGAAGAAAAAGCCCAATAACAATTACCACATATATCTAAGCTTGAGAATCAAAGACAAATAGATGATGAATTAAAGTGTAAAATAACCAAAAACTTTTTAACAAATAATTTTTCACCTCTTGCATAAGATAAGATAAGATAAATTTATTAATGTCCAACAAGAGACCAACAAGGGTCTAAGGGACTGGAAAGGTACAACAAAAGGAACAACGAACCAACATACCACCAAACAGTGGCCGGGAAAACAACCAAGAGAGAAAAAAGAAAGAAGAGAACAATAAACAACAGGCAAGAAGAACAGACACAAGAGAAGGACTAAGGATAATTTTCAGGTAGAAAGAAATCTAACATTGGAGGATAATGATCCAGATGAGCAGGAACCCTGGGTCGTCGTTGTGAGCTGCTAGAGATGTGTCGCTGACGGGTAAAGGTGTTGCGGGGTCTCACAAATCTAGAGTGACCGGTGATGGAGGCAATGTGAGGCTGCTTCACCCCCGTAAAGGAGACAAGGGCGAGAAGAAGGCCGAAATGAGCTGATCGGATATCTGTCTCTAGGGGAAAAGAAGTTGTAGAGTATGCTCACGGAGCTGTACAGTCTCACGGAGATAAAGTGCCAGGCATCTCTGATCGGTGTAGCTGAAGAAAGCAGTTAAGGAACTGCACCCTCTGAATAAGCAATAGAATCTCCCTATGATCTCATAGTAAGTGGGACAACGGAAGATGAAGTGTGTCTCAGTCTCAATCTCGGCTAGGGTGCATAACCTGCAAATCCGATCATCTCTGTCAATGTGATGGTCTGTCTGGGCCCGAAGGTGGTGAGATCCAACCCTGAAAGATCCCAACGTGATGCAAAGGGCGTGGCACCAACGTTGAGATAAGTATGTAGGATGAACAATAATCCCATCCTGAATGTCTAGAAAGTGCTCAGCATAAAAATCCATCCTCGGGCGCAGACCCCCACACGGGTTGATCCAGGTCATGGTGATATACTGCCTGTATATGTCAAGTCTGACATGTCTGTTCAACTCCTGTCTGGAAGGGAGGAGGTGAGCCAAAGCATCAAGCGAGAACTGATACGGGGGGAGGTGATCAATGTCAATCCCAATGGAACCTAAAAGGGATGAGGCCTGGGCATACTATAGACACCTGAAAATGGACAGGCTTGTGACTTTGCATTAAAAACACTAGTTTTCATCTATTAATTAATGGTTTTTTAATTATTAATTAATCATCTATTTTCTTCTAAATTCATTCCCCAAATCATCTAATCAAATTCCCAAAATTAATTAAATAATTAATTTTATTTAATTAATTAACTTTAATTGATTAATTACCATTAATTAATT
>MU223392.1:647285-660781 GCA_018584345.1 Thuja plicata
AAATTCAAATATTTAAACTTACTAATTAAGTTCTTCCAATTAAATTAATTTAATTTCATTCAATAAAGTAATTCTAAATCAAAAAGAATTCAATTATCTCACATGTTGAAAACTTTAATTAAATAAACGAATTAAATATTCATTTATCTTCAAAGAGATAACTCCAATCAGATCACATGGGTTGCTCCACCCATCTCTCCAGTCCACATGGGTTACTTCACCCACCTGTTCAGTTCAAAAAGGTAACTCACCATTAGCTCTTTAGTCAACCAAACTCTATCTCCTCTTTACCAAATGAAGAGGTGGAGTTTACTGATGGCTTCTCCAGTTCCTCTTAATCTCAACCGTTCATCTCCCTATCTCTGGGATTGATCTCAACTGTTCATATCATCACCAATTCCTATATAATAAACCCTTCATAACCATTTGAAGGATCCAGGATTTCAAGCTCTCGTGCGCCATTATGTCAGTTTGGTTCTAGCATTCAAGCCATCTTGCGATCACACACCCATTTCAATTAGCAAATTCTCGACGCTTCTCAAGTCAGAGACGCTGCCCCGCCAATACTAAACATCATTTCGAAAGGAGTAGAGAGAAACAATAGAAGCTTCAAGCATCGTGGGGTTTGCATTTATTTGTTTTCCTTTCTCTTGCTTGTACATTTTATTGATTACGTTTTAGGTTATTCATTTTAGTAGTTATTGTGTACTTGATTTACATCATTTGCAAAACCTTTGCTACTAACTGTCGCCTTTGGAAAGCTTGGGAACTAGGGATCACAAAAAGAGGCATACATTTTGGTGAACGCCTTTGACCATTCTCTCCACATGTCTCAAAAGAGGCGTACATTTTGGTGAACCCGACGTGAACTTACAGCCCGCGTGAAATTTGGTCATATCTTTCAAACTGCATGGAATTATTTTATGAAATTTTTTTTGTAGGTTGACGCTGATTCAAGGAGGCCCCAAACAAAAATTCAGATTTTTCTGAGTTTTTTTATTTTTTTTATAATTTTTCTGTGATATTTCATAAAAAAATATTTTTGGGCACAAATCAGAGTTTCTTTTCAATAAAATTACATTTTTGGAAAGGTATTGAAATTATAGAGGGGGTTTATTCTTTGTGATTTTAATTTCTGTAAAATTATTTTGCAAAAATAACAGATCTTTTCAAACTGGTCTTTTATAATACAATGGATCCCTAGGGCACAAATTAAGGAATTATGATCTAAAATGTTTTTTGCAGGTACCCTTTGACATAAGGAAGCTACAGTCCAAAATTCAAATTTTTATGAATTATTTACGATGTTTTATAATTTGTTTATGATATTTCATAAAAAATTAATTTTGGACACAAATCAACATTTCTTATCAAAAAAGTTACATTTTCGGAAAGGTATTTAAATTATAGAGGGGGTCTATTATCTGTGATTTTAATTTATGTGAAATTATTTTGCAAAAATAACAGATCTTTTCAAACTGGTCTTTTATGATAAAATGGGTCCCTAGGGAACAAATTAAGGAATTATGATCTAAAATTGTTTTTGGAGGTACCCTTTACATAAGAAAACTAAAGTTCAAAATTTAGATTTTTCTGAATTTTTTACAATTTTTTATAATTTTTTTTGTGATATTTTATAAAAAATTAATTTTGGACACAAATCACCATTTCTTATCAAATAAGTTACATTTTTGGAAAGGTCTTGAAATTATACAGGGACTTTATTCTCTGTTATTTTATTTTTTCTTAGAAATATTTTCAAAAAAAGAAAGATCTTTGAAAATATTTTCTTTTTGTGTGTTCTTTCTTGATTTCTTGGGATTGAGAAAATGACTAATGGCCAAGAGGATAATCAAACACATACCAGGTGTTAGAGCATTAAGAGCTGCCAGAAAGAGAACCATCAACTATTGATCACAACAAAGGGCTATTCTCGCAATCATAGCTAACGATCAAAGCGAAGCAAACATGAGGTACATTGATTCAATTAAGAGATTCATAGGTAAGTATAAAGTCACCATTAATTTCAACAATCTCAACAATCCTGGAGTTTCCAAATGTTTTTCTATTTTGGATTGAAATCTTTCATTTCTGAAGATACTAAACACTTTCTTTGACAAGTACAAATCAAGGAGGCAAGATAACAATACAACTTAAAATTCATTCACTTGTCGATTTGGGTTTAAAAAGAACAGTGTTTGTCACACATCTTATATCTCACATTTCAAAATTGGGCTTAAAATTGACATGGGGACTAAAATTGAACAAGGAAAAGAATTTCTTGATTTGGTGCATTAAAATTGAACAACCAATCAACACCTACTTTTGGTCTTAAAATTGAACACTTGTGCTTGTATGGTGGTGTTAGTTCACATTTCAAACTTTGGAGCTTAATCGATTTACCTTGTGTCTTGAGTTTTGGGTGCACTTGCACAATCTGTTAGATTACAAACATTTATACTTTTTTAGAAAGGCCTGTCCGGGGAATGCACTTCTTCCTCAGAGAACGACCTTAAACCGGTAATCCTTCCGATCGGTATATAAACAAGGCGCGAACCAAAGTTTCATCTTATCTAGCCAAGCTCAGGCGAGGCGTGTTGGTGATAGTCTGGATCGGCTGAATATCCCTAAGGAGCCAACATGATCAACTAGGATCTAAAGTGAGTCACACACGTACAAACCGATTGGAGAGACACCACAGACCCTTACTACAACCTCGATTAATTAGAGGCCAACCCGTTTTACCTCCGAACAGGTACCTTATTATAGTGCAAGGGGTTGAATAATTTCCCCCCAAGATTCCCAACATATGTGTCCCATGGTATTTATGTAGTGAAAGAGATCTTCACTCCACAACAACAATACCTGGAAACGGGAAAAACACGGGCACCTACGTCATGGACCTTCGTGTCCTAGTAGCGTGACAATTGTTGTGTGAGCTAACAGACATTCAAGCATTGGGCCTATAACATTATATTCTGAAGCCATTGACCTAGATTAATATGACTGTTCATTGTTGAGACCTCGTGATAACCTTGCAACTTGAAAAAGTTGTAGAACATACACATTTTCAGTCTTCATTCTTCAAAGCATAGTGTCTCTCGTGTTTGTTCTTTTGATCAGTTTTTGAAAATGCAAAACAAAACATCCAAACTGTCAAAGCGAGTCAAATGTGTTAAAGGCTAGGGTTGTCAACGTCAACTGTCTTGCAAATTAGAAGCATTGTTCCAGAAATATCAAAATTGTCAAGCATTGATACCAATCTTTTAGTCTTTTTTGAGACTGTTTCCCCTTTACCGCAATTGCCCACATTGTGCTGCAATTGAAGGAAGTCTGCCGCAATTAACTTGTTTATTGTCGCAATCATCGTGTTTATTACCACAATTGGTAACAAACTACCGCAATTGACCACTTACTTTGCCGCAATTGGTGGAGTTGTACCGTAATTGACCAGAGATACTTTAGTCCTGTTTTGACCTAAGAACCTTGAAATAACTTTTCATTTGGTGTCCAAAACTAGTGTCTATCCCAGGAAAATGCGAAGAACATTGTGTGAATCTCTAAACATTAAAGATTATCCCTTCTCTGTAAAGCACGATTATTGTCAAAAACATTGTTAGTTTGAAGGCCCAGACTCGAAATACCTTGATCTCATCATATCGAATATCATCATCTTTATCAAAGTGAATTTTTCCAAGGCAAAGGTCGGAAAATCTTATCTTTTTATCATCACCACTTTGAGATCAAGCTATATCAAAATCGGTCCTTAGAATTACCCTTGTCCAAAACATAACTCGGACTTCCTCAGAAAGGATCTTCTTCCTTGTTTTCTTTATATCACTTGTTTTAGTTACAAAACCTGGACCGCACTATGTCTTAAACACCTCATGGAGGGCCTTACACAAGGTCTAAGGCTAGAACTCAATCTGATGAGTCATATATCAACAGATTCCCTGCTTGGGAAACAAAGCAAGAGAATGATCCTTTCATGAATACCAATTCTGCTCTATTCATTGAACAACCCCGTGAGGCAGCCTTTTTCCAAGATATCACAGAAGCAGAGCTTGAAGATGTGGAGCAATATGCTTACTCCATGAAATTAGTTGACGTTGTTGTAGGGAGGAACCCTGAACATTACTTAGCCATGCTAATAAAGAAGGGAGTCAAACTCCCCGCTGAATTCAGTGTATCGACTATATGGCCCAAAAACCCTCTCGCAGGTCAAAACACTACTCAGCCTCCTCAGATACTACCTGTTGTGTCTCAAATATTTCCACCATTGGTCTTACCTACATCGATGCAGACAATACCCAATCAAACTAATAAACTGACCCAGGCCATCACATCTTCCACTCAAAGCATGACAGGCTCGCAACTAAGTGCACCCATGGTCACTAGTATGCCTCCACCTTTGGTCTCATGGCCAGGACAATCAAGCTCTCATGCTATGCCTTCCATCCCACCAAACACCAACTGTTCTGAAAATATGCCGCTACTGCAGTCAATTCAAACTAGTCTTGGGATCAACACCTCATGCCCATAGGGATCCATCTCTGCAAGAATGACTTACAGTCAATGCCCACCCAAGGCTACATCTTTGCCCATTCTGACATCAATCCAACCCCTGCAATAGCAACCCCAGCTTTAGTTGCCTCAAATCCAACCCCCGTAATAGCAACCCTAGCTTCAGTTGCCTCAATTCCAACCCCTGCAATAGAAAAACCAGCTTTAGTTGCCTCAAATCCCACCCACACAACAACAACCCTAGTTTCAGTTACCTCAAATCCAACCTCAGCAACAGTAATATCAACCCCAGTAGTATCAACCCCAGTTTCAATCACAACATCAAACTCATCAAAACCCACCGTGGGCTACTCATGTGCCCCCATTTACAAATCACTCAGTGGGAAATCAATATCAAGTCCCTAGAATGAAATCCTATGTCCCTACTCAAGGGACACAAAGGCGCAACCTCATACCCACTACAGCATAGAGGAACGCCCTCACACACCAACCTCAATATCAAACGGACATGTTAATGCAACAAATGCAAACCCTTCAAACCCAAATGATGGATATGTAAAATCAGGGGTAAACTAAATCCTACACCGCAGAGGATTTATATCCATACCCCTTTGACCATTCTCTCCACATGTCTCCATTCCCAAATCACTTCTCGGTACCAAAATTTGACAAATATAGGGGCAATACCAACCCTATTGAACATATCCGAGAGTTTTTTGCTAGTTGCGTCGAAGTCGCCCATGATGAAACATATTTAATGTGACTGTTCCCACAAAGCTTGGTTGGACCAGAAATGGAATGGTTCTCGCATTTACCTCATGGCATTCAGTCTTGGGGTGACTGGCTGAAAATTTCATAGCTCACTTCCATCATAACATCGAGTGCAAGGTCAGCATCAAGGACCTTTACGATATCAAACAGAAGGATGGAGAGTCTTTTGTGAAGTTCCTATAGAGATGGAGGAATACGACAAACCGCATAACATATGATGTGCCCGAACAAGACCTAATAGTCATGTTTTTTGACTATCTAATTCCAGACATGTCATTCACAATAGAGTTACAGCTAGCTCCAAACTTCACACAACTCATTGAAAGAGGAGTTCATTGTGAGCAGAACTTAGTCAAACGAGGAATCCTTGCAGATCCCACACAAACGAATACAAACAAAAATGCAACGGACAAAGCTAAGTGGTGGAACACAAACAAAAATGTCACTAGCGATGGTGTCATTGATGTGAAAATAGTCAACTATGCACAACCCAAGGTGTCACTGCAAGGCACACCTGTGGCCAACCAAAAACCCACAGGGCCCACTCAACAAGAATACATCCAAAACCAACCTCCTCCTGTACAAGCGGTCACTGTGTCAAACAGTCAACAACAGAATCAATGCAGACCACGGTTTCAATTCCAGCAACGAGATTTCACACCATTGGGAGAGCCGATAGAATCAGCTTTACGCAAATTGATACAATCAAACACTATCACTCTCCCAAAAATTAGGGACTTTGAACAGGATGAAAACAAACCAAGGTGGTACAATGACAAAGACTTCTACGAGTTCCATTGGGTCAAAGGACATAAAACATCCAACTGTTACCGATTGAAACATGTTATCCAAGACCTGATTGACATAGGGACCATCGATGTGACAAATACCCAAACCAAAGGCACAACTAATCACACTATTTTCAATGATACCTTTCATGATCACAACAAGGGAAAAGCTTCCGAGTCTGGTGGACCAGCAAAACAAGTCAATTATACATATGCCAACAGCGATAATGTTATCAATTGCCTCAATCCTTCAGATAGCCATGTGGCTAAGATCACTATCAAAGACCAAGGTAACAAATGTGCTATAACAACGCGTCACGCCAGAGTCATCTTGCAAGGAGTACCACCCTCACCTAATGTATCTGTCAATCCTAAAGCAAACTTAGATCCACAAACAAGCATAGTGGACCAACTAAAGTGCACACCTGCCCAGATCTCCATGTTTGACCTATTGTGCCTATCTCCACAGCATAAACTGGCACTTGAACAAGCCCTTCAAAATGTAGTTGTCCCAAGGGACATAACACCTGAGAGCTTCCAAATGATGGTCAACCATATAGCTGCTAACAAACATACCACATTCACAGACCGTGATGTACCGCTGGATAAACCCCTGCATAATGATCCTTTGCACTTACTTGTCCAGGTCCACAAAAGCACTATCCGTAGGCTCCTTGTTGATGGTGGAGCTGGGTTAAACATCTATACTCTAAATTTAATCAAGCAACTGGTCTATTCAGAATCAAGTATTGATGTCACAAGGAGGATAAATATCAAAGCTTATGATGAAGAGGAAAGGTCCTCTAAAGGTATTATCATTCTACCTGTTTGTATTGGTCCAATGGTCAAAAATACTCCCTCCCAAATCTTAGACCTTGAGTTGGGATACAACATGCTACTAGGGAGACCCTGGATACATGAAATGCAAGCCATACTTTCGACATACCATCAATGCATCAAGTTCCCACACCAGGGAGAGGAAATCATCATATAGGGAGATCTCAATCCTTTCCAATACTGTAATGCGGTCCAAATTAGCACTGATAATCAGGTACCATCAAACCAAGATGCAAGCATCCCATCCTCTTTAGATTCAAATCCAAAGGATGTCACACAGACAACAGGAAAGATAGACATTAACCAAAATGCAAGTGTTCCCTCCTCTTTAGATTCAAATCTTCAAGATATCACATGGAAAGAAGGCAAAATATCCATCACCGACAAAGGCTATGGTGAGTATAGGTATGAAGAGGATTTCACCATCACGCACATGCCTTAGAGCCTGAGAACTTATGGCATGCCACAACCTATTATTACAACAGAAACTCTGTAGCCTATTCTATTCAGATGTCCGCCCACAACCTTTGTCTGATGGGGAGACATAGCGGAAGAGAAGCCATTTGAACAAGACATCAGTACCTGGTTATACCAAGACCCACCAGAGACAATCCGACCACCCCTACCCCTGTCAAACTATGGTAATGGTTACACAATGTTACAAAGATTTGGGTATTATGGTACAACTGGTCTGGGGGCAAGGAAACAAGGCTTAATGGAATTGTCTCTCCCACCAACCCAGACAAACAAAAGAGGGTTGGGCTATGGGAAAATAGGAACATGTCTGGTGATCCAAGACATCCAAGTCAATCAAGAACAAATAGCAGAGATGCACCGGCGGCACAACATAGAACATGTCTTGATAAGAAACATATTAGCACAGTTGTTTCCCGCTGAAGAGGGAACCACACAAACCCAAATAGACCTCCACATAGCAATCAATGATAATGAAGGAAGTGAGACATCTGACAATCATTCTATTGAGACTGACTCCCACGAGTATGAGTGAAGATCCTTTCATGATTCTAAACCGTCGATCCCCGATTATTCCCCTCGGTCAGACACTATCATAAACCTAGAAGACTTATTTGACCAACCGACCATTACCGAACAACCCTGCATTGATAAGCATTTCATTTATCAAACCTCAAGTGGTGCGTCCACATTATAGTCCAGTTTTGTGGGAACCATATCTGTAGTCCCTTTCAATCAACTAAAGTCAAACAACCATGAAAGTATATTTCTTGTACACCCAGAGCTAATAGAGTGGGATCAAGAATGACCCCCTGATTTAGATATCTTCAAGAATGATGAGGCTATTGCTGATTTCATGGGACTTAGGGAAGGCATTCCATCAGGAGACCATAAGGCAAGCTTCTCCATTGACCTCGAAAGAGCGACATATTTCGGGGAGGCAACTCCTCTTTCCAGTCTACAAAAGAAAAAAGAACAAAAGAATGATAAAAATCTAAAACAAGATGTATCTTCTAGTGAAAACCTCAATGAGGCGCTAGAAGATGGAAATAAGGAACTCCTCCCCTTGACAGAGGAGAAATTGACATTACTAGTAGAAGAAATAGAGGAAGTCAATTTGGGAGATGACAAGAACCCAAAGAACATATACTTGGAAAAATCACTCACCCCTGAGGAGAGAGAACATTTTATCAGCTTCTATAAAGAAAGGATGATCAATTTCACATGGTCCTACTCGGATATGCTAGGGTTAGATCCAGAGCTAGTACTACACCATCTCCCATTGCTACCCAATGCCAAACCTGTCAAACAGAAGCTGATAAAGATGCATCCCCATGTTGCATTGCTAGTCAAAACATAATTGAAGAAGCTCCTAGATGCTAAGTTCATAAGACCTATACCATATGCAGACTGGATATCTAACTTGGTGCCAGTTACAAAGCACAGTGGTCAAATACAGATTTGCACAGACTTCAGAGATCTCAACATAGCTTGTCCCAAAGATGACTTCCCCTTACCCAACATTGATATGATAGTAGAAATAATAGCTGGACATCAAATGCCATCACTCATGGATGGCTTTTCAAGGTATAATCAGATAAGGATCGCACTTGAGGATCAACATAAAACAACTTTCACATGTCCTTGGGGCACTTACTGTTGGAACATCATGCCATTTGGTCTCAAAAATGTGGGTGCAACATATCAAAGGGCTATGACAATAATATTTCATGATCTCATCCACAAAACAATGGAAGACTATGTGGACGACATACTAGCCAAGTCAATGCTTCGCAAAGATCATCTACAAGTATTGGGACCAATCTTTGACAGAATGCAGCAATACAAAGTCCATTTAAACCCAAAGAAATGTGCATTCGGTGTCATAGTAGGAAAGCTACTGGCGTTCATAGTGTCACATAGAGGCATCGAAGTAGACCCAGAGAAAGTCAAATAAATATTGGACATGCCTCAACCATCGAACCTGAGACAACTAAGAGGGTTACAAGGAAGGCTCCAATCAATTAGGTTCTTCATAGCTCAGCTAGCAGACAAGTGCCACCCATTCCAACATCTACTGCACAAAGACATCAAATTTATTTGGACAGAGCAATGCGAACAAGCATTCCAAACATTCAAGGACTACCTCCTCAAGTCTCCTATATTGGTGCCACCAGTCCAAGGTAGACCATTGCTTTTGTATATCTCAGCAACATAGTCAACATTAGGTGTACTCTTGGCACAACATGATGACGCAGGTAAAGAAAGGGCCATCTACTATCTAAGCAGAACATTGGTAGGATATGAGCTCAACTATACACCAATTGAAAATCCATGCCTTACAGTTGTCTTCGCTTCCCAGAAGCTGAGACATTATATGTTGAGTCACCAAACAGAGTTGATCGCACATATTGATCCTTTAAAGTACCTCCTAAGCAAAGCAAGGCTCACCGGATGACTTGCAAAGTGGGTAATGGTCTTAAGTGAGTTTGACATTGAGTACGTAGATAGAAAGGCCATCAAAGGGCAAGTGATCACGGATCAACTAGCAGAGGCAGCCATTCAGAACCATCAGCCTATTATTTTTGACTTTCCTTACGAATCTATTATGACACTACAACCAATGATCGAGGTATGGAAACTATATTTTGATGGGTCATGCACAAACCATGGTGTGGGGGTAGGGATAGTGCTTATCACTCCAGATCATACAATTCCAAAGTCTTTCAGACTCAACTTCCCATGCACTAACAACATAGCAGAATATGAAGCACTGGTCATCGGTCTAAAGATAGCAATTCAATGGAGAATCAAGAACTTAAAGGTCTTTAGAGACTCACAGTTGATCATTAGTCAAATCAACAATGATTATACGACCAAATATGAGAAGCTCATACCATACAGAGCATAGATGGAAACACTATGCACCAAGTTCCATTACATCTTCTTTGAGAAAGTCCCACGAGCATAAAACAAAGCTGCAGATGTGATGGCTACCATAGCATCACTGATTGATATGCCAGGAAATGAAATAAGATTCCAGTTTCTAGTAGAGAAACTCTTGGTGCCATCACACCAAGCATCTATCACAGAATCAGTATGCGTCCTTGTTGGTCCTGAATCACCATGGTACCAAGATGTCTATAACTATCTCCAAAACATTGTCTTACCTCCCAACTTGTCTAGGAACCAGAGAAAGTCCCTCATCCGCCAAGCCTCTAGGTATACCATCCCCTCAACTACTTTATATAGAATAAGTCTAGACGGAACGCTACTACGATGTCTCACTTCAATGGAATCCCAGAAAGCTTTGTACGAGGTACATGAAGGAATTTGTGGAACCCATGGAGGTGGAAACAAATTAGCTAAGAAGATCATCTGCATGGGATACTATTGGCCCACAATAGAGACAGATGCACACAAACATGTTCAAAGGTGCTGACAGTGTCAGATTCATGGAGACCTCATCCATGCACCAGCCCAGGAACTAAATCTTATCACATCACCATTGCCTTTTTCCACGTGGGGATTTGACCTAGTTGGCAAAATTACACCTTCTTCAGCAAATGGACCCAAATACATCATAGCAGCAACCAAGTACTTCACCAAGTGGGTGGAGGCAATTCCCCTCACTTACATCACTGGAAAGCAAATAGTAATGTTCATACTTAACCACATTATTTGTCGATATGGGATCCCTCAAACTATCCTGACAGATCATGGTACACCTTTCCAAAACAAAGATGTTGAAGAGCTATGCAAATAGTTCCATATCAAACAAGGGTTCTCTTCCTTTTATTATCCTCAAGGGAACGGCCAAGCCAAAGCTACAAACAAAACAATCTTGAAAATATTGAAGAAAATAGTGAATGAATTAGGATGAGACTGGCACTTACAGCTTAGTCCCGCATTATGGGCATACAAAATTAGTGTGAGAACACCTATAGGAGCCACTCCTTTCTCCCTAGTCTATGGATCAGAGGTAGTATTTCCCCTCGAAGTGTAAATCCCATCCCTAAGGATATCTTTGAAGAACCTGATTACAGATGAGGACTATAGAGTAGCAAGGCTCAGTGAACTGGAGTTACTAGATGAAAGAAGACAACATGCCTTCAACCACTTACAAGGCTATCAAAATTTCCTTACAAGAAACTATCACAAGAAGGTGAAGCCATGAACATTTGAGGTAGGAGATCTTGTCCTCATGGAAAATCAAAAGAACCAAGCAGAGCGAGCCAAACCCGAAAAGTTTGAGCCTAACTAGTTAGGCCCATTTGTCATTATCAGCTCTACTCAGAGTGGGGCATTCATACTAGCGACACCAGAAGGAGATCAGCTCCCTGGATACATCAATAGCATGCACCTCAAGAGGTTATACCCTTGAGGTCTCTATGGTTAAGGCACCTATCTACATATCCAGAAAATACCAAAAAAATCAGAAAATACAAAATGTTACCTTGGTGAAAACCTGGCAATCAGGCACCTTGGCGACAACAAAAAATCAAAAAAGCGAAAAAGTAAAGATAAACAAAATTGCTTTCTCGGTGAAAAATTGGAAAATAGGCGCTATTGAGTAGGTACCGTGGTGAAAACCTGGCAAACAGGTGCCAAGTGTTCAAATCCAGCTCTACCATCAATGAACTCCAAAAGCTTAAGCAAATTTCAAATGCAAGACTGACTAACCAAGCTATATCAAGAAGCACATTCCCCTCTAAGCACCAAGCACTTGCCCATGGTTAATACAGGTCCACCAGACTAGGGGGTGATTCTAAATATCCTAAAAAATCCAAAAAAATAAAAAAAACTCATCAAAAATCCTAAAAAGATCAAAATGTTGTGAGAAAATCAATCTTCATCAAAAACATTCAAAAAATTGCAAAATCCCAAGCAATAAAACCAAATTGGTTATCAAGAGAGAAAAGGGAAATCACACCTAGTCAATCAATGTCATAATCATCAGCTTTGCGAATTAGCATTGGGCTCATCTGACACAGCTTTATCAATCTATCAAATCAATCAGCAAGCAACTGGTGACCAAGCCAATCTATCAATTGTCACAATCATGAGCTTTGCAAACCAGCATTGGGCCCATCTAACATAGCTTGATTAGCTGCCAAAATGATCAAATCAATCTATCAACTATCACAATGATGAGCTTTGTGAATCAGCATTGGGCCCATCTGACACAGCTTGATCAGTTGCCAACACGATCACAATCAATCAATCCAATCATATCAATCATCTTACACAGCGATGGATACGCTCAAACCAGACAGGTCAGTCTTATATGATTAATCTATTACTGAAGCCAGACACACTCAAGCAATCAAGCCAATCAAGCCTATCCAAAGAGTCAAGCCAATCAAGATATTCCAACTACATCAAGGAACCATCCAAAAATGTTGACTAGGTCAGTCAAGTCGGTCAGGTGTCAGTCTATATTTTGCAGTTATGTTCTTACACTACTCCAGGATCCACCATGTGAGGAGAGTAGCTATGATAGATCATGAATTATTTTATTTGATTGTTGTATGTTGAATGTTCACTTCGATTTCAGGGCCATGATGATTTAGGATAAATGCGGTAGGTGCTGTCACATATCTGGCAGCCGCGCAGTTCCATCATCTGAGCTTAACCCTGGGAAATAATTGGACATTCCTTCTCTTTTATTTTTCTTGTTTGGTTTTATAGAATCAAGAGCTCACAGTGCTATTCAGATGGACTCTGAGTGTTTTGGAGTTCTATCTTGATTTCTATTGTCTTTCCCTTTTTATGTCGCAAACAAGAGCTCACAATGCTATCCAGATGGACTCTAGGGGCGTAGGAGTTCTATCTTTTTTGCTTGGCTTTCCCTTTCAGGAATCAAGAGCTCATAGTGTTATCCAGATGGACTCTGGGTGCATAGGAGTTCTATCTTGGCTTCTTTATTTTAGATTAATTTAGAAGACAGGCGGTATCCAAATGGTCAATATTTGGGTGCTTTTGGCTCTCTTTCTTTTCAAATAGGGAACATAGTTGAACCTAGATGGTCAATATTTGGGTGCACTAGGTTCTCTTTCTATTCAATCTCTCTACTCCTTCCGCTATCAAGAGGTCGTGGCG
>MU223392.1:661907-705339 GCA_018584345.1 Thuja plicata
TTACTGATGGCTTCTCCAGTTCCTTTTAATCTCAACCGTTCATCTCCCTATCTCTGGGATTGATCTCAACCGTTCATATCATCACCAATTCCTATATAATAAACCCTTCATAACCATTTGAAGGATCTAGGATTTCAAGCTCTTGTGCACCATTACTATGTCAGTTTGGTTCTAGCATTCAAGCCATATTGCGACCACACACCCATTTCAATTAGCAAATTCTCAACGCTTCTCAAGTCATAGATGTTGCCCCTTCAATACTGAGCATCAAGAACAACATTTCAGAAGGAGTAGAGAGAAACAATAGAAGCTTCAAGCATCGTGGGGTTTGCATTTATTTGTTTTCCTTTCTCTTGCTTGTACATTTTATTGATTAAATTTTAGGTTATTCATTTTAGTAGTTATTGTGTACTTGATTTACATCATTTGCAAAACCTTTGCTACTAACCCTTGCCTTTGGAAATCTTGGGAACCATGAACCATGAAAAAAGGCGTACACATACCAACAACGGGCTCTGGGGGAGGGGTCTGACTTGGCAAGCGCCATTGAAGAGAAATAGGCTTGGTAGGAGTATCTGTTGTGACCATCATTAGAGTCCAAAAAACAACTGAGGCGTGAATAAACCAAACTAGATCAAAGATGGCCCCCAATCTAAAGGGATGAGCCCCGAACTCAGCCAAAATGATGCTATGAGAGGTGGACCGATGACATCTGATGATACGCTGGAGGAAGATAGTCTGAACACACTCAATAGAGGCCCAATCAGAGTCTAGAAGGGACGACCCCCAAACAATAGAGCCATAAAGTACCGTAGGTCTCACCAAGGAATCCAAGAGGGACAACTTGGATGCGGTGTCCTAAAAATGATGTCTGAAACATTGTCTCTCCAACATGGCAAGGGAACCCATCCCTTTACTGATCCTGGGCAGAATGGCAGGTCTCAGGCTGAAGCAATGGTTAGAGAACTTGACCCCAAGGTAGGTGTATGAAGAAGTAATCTCAATCTCTAGTCCTTGATAGTAGAAATTAAGATGTCAGGTCTTCAGGCAGTTGAAGATTATCACCCATGTCTTACTTAGATTCACCACCAGCTGTCTTGAATCACAAAAAGAGGCCAAGCTATCAAGAAGTCTCTGGAGACTTTCCAGTGAGGAGGCAAGGAGAATCACATCGTTAGCGAAGAGGAGAATGGAGATAAGAACCTGGTGCAGGTAGCAACCATCACACAGAAGTGAGGAAACTCTGAGAAAAGCCTCGAGCTCGTCAATGTAGATGTCGGACAGTTCTACCAATCAGTTTAAATGTTTCCAAATTAATGCAGAGGAATAATATCTAATCCGATTTCTATAAATTGAATTAATTTTTCCACGCAACCAATTTATTTTGTTAACTCTATTTTTTCAACCTAATGCCAATAACGAGGTGCATCTTGAGATTGCATTAGCATTCCACAAATGGAAGGGTACACACAACTTTCAAGATCATAAAACTTTTCCTTCGCAAAGCTTCGTGCTAGATTATACATCATGCACTATGTAGTAGTGAACAACTAAGGATATGAAATAATGCAGGAACTACCAATCAGTTTAAATGTTTCCAAATTAATGCTGAGGAATAATATCTAATCCAATTTCTATAAATTGAATTAATTTTTCCATGCAACCAATTTATTGTGTTAACTCTATTTTTTTTTCACTTTTATTTTTTCAACCTAATGCCAATAACGAGGCGCATCTTGAGATTACATTAGCATTCCACAAATGGAAGGGTACACACAACTTTCAAGATCATAAACTTTTCCTTCGCAAAGCTTCGTGCTAGATTATACATCATGCACTATGTAGTAGTGAACAATTAAGGATATGAAATAATGCATTTGATGTATAATTGATAACCTTCTTGCACACAACATCCTGAATCTTAACAAGCAATGAACTGGTTAAGGAAAAATACATATGACCTTCAAAAAATTAGAAAAAAATAGAGGTCTCAGTTTGGATTGAAAGATATTCATTATGCAAAGAAGGTGACATCAAAGGCTAAGACAGACTTACTGCAAAGAGTCAGGCAGAAATGTTCTGATACAAAGGAATCCTATCAATAATAAGATAAAGGAAAAACCTCTTCAAAGATTTGTAAAAATCAGACAAATGCAATATTGTAACAATCATCAAACTCAAGTATAATATATGCCCATTTTTGTGTTCAGAATAATTACACCATGTTCTGATGCAAAAGATCTCTTGGAATCCTATCAATGATAAGATATAGGAAAAACTTCTTCAAAGATTTGTGAAAATCAGACAAATGCTATATTGAAACAATCCTCAAACTGAAGTACAATATTGCCCATTATTTACTAGAGCTTAATAATTGAACAAGATCATACACGAATAATCCATTTGTTTACTTTTAAAATTTTTTTGATTACTTCCTTTGCTAAAAAAGGAGGTGCTTTAAACTATGATGACTTATGCTCTTATATATAAAATCTACAACGTTTATGATAATGTGTGCACTTATGCAATTGAGACAAGAGCCCTAGAAAACAAGTACATATCAAAGAAGATGTACACATGAATCTTATAGAAGAGGTGTAAAGAGATATACAAATATGCACATGCAACATATTAGAATATACAATAGAATCCAATACGCCCATTTGATTGTTTCATTATTGAACATAAAAAATTGCAAAACATTCAATAAGAAGATCAATCACTGCATTTTTTTGTTGTCAAAAAATTTAAAGATACCATGGATACATAAACCTAAAAAGTTACAGAAGCATTTAATAAACAAATGAATCAACTATCTCTATTGTTTACTGCTGGGAAAAGAATCGACAAGACTAGGTACACACAAACACATACACCAGACATGTGTTGCATGCAACAACAGAAATTGAAGATTTTCAAACCTTCAAACTGACAATTTCATAATATTTGAAACAACAGTCTAAATTTCCCCTCTAATTAAAAGGGCCCATGTAAACAGAAATTTCACCTACCCAACATTGAAAACCCAATTTATTTTTTATCAACCAGTCTTGGCAATAGCAAATTTTCAAATACCCAATTACCAGTTCTGAGTTTACAAATTTAGAAGAAGATTTTAAAAGAAATAAAACTCAAAAACATCCCCAAGAGATGAGATATATTTAACTCTTTTTTGTTTTTAAAAAAAAAACCCTTCTAACATAATCAAAATTTGCAGGCTCTAGAAAAATGAGCAGACCTTGGAATAAACAATGTGGAAGTAGTTCAGACCATCCATACACATCTTAAAAAGCTTGTCCTGCTGATACTTAACATTTAACATATGAAGGAGTAGAACTCATGGCCTCCAGTTTAAATATGATATGGGTATCACAAGTAAAGGGGAAAATTCCTAGAGGAAAAAATAATCAGAGCCCAATCATGAAACAATTCTGAAAGTCCCAAATACTGAAAATCCATCCCCAAGGCTAGGTGTATAGGTCACCAAAGCCCTCCCTGGTCAGACTAACCAAGTCATGTCTTTTCCAAAACGATCCTCTCATTTTCTATGGTTGGCGAGAATCTAAACCCATATTTTCTTAACCTCCCAAATCATGATTTGACCAAGTGACTTGGATAAAAAATTTTTGTAACCAATAAAATTTTGATTGAAGGTATTCTCCTATTTACAAGATTGACAACCATTATGAATAGGAAAGTTCCTCTTGTACTATATCCACTACGTTAGTGTGTATTCATTTTTGGGTGCAAATCTTAACAAATGTTCTTTCAATTGTAACTTGTAGTGGACATGGAACTGGAAGGTACACTAGGAGAGACGACACTGAATCAACTAGGGCTACCAGCTCTAGATCTCACTCTCGAAAAACTCAATCAACTTGAAAATACATGAGCTCAAAAATAGAAATGGAAGATCTGACTTTGACTAAGAATAACAAAAATATGGAGTTGAATCTAAAGATAAGACCACCATTATTGGAAAGTTCTTAGAACCATCTATCCAATGATATCTCATTTTCCCCATTTTGAAATCATATACAAAAAGTTATGGCAAGAAAACAAGCTAATTTAGCCAGTTAGAAACTAGTTTACACAACTCTTCTGATTTGATCATAGTAAAAATTGCTCATTACATGTAAAATCTAATAGATATCCAGATATGTTTTTGTGGGCTACAGACAAAATCCAAAAATCATTTTTCCAAAAAAATAGCAGAAAATAAGTTATGACAAAATCTTATTTTCTTATGTATTTTTTGTATTTTTAATTTTCTTGCAAAATTCGATGAATATATGCAAATTGGCAATGATCTAGATTATTTTTTAAGGCAGTGAAGGAAACCCAATTATTTTTCTTTAAGATGACCCATTTTTTCTCTTTAAAGTTAGACCTCTTAAAAAATGAGAATGAAGTCATGGATATGGTGCTCTGGTACCATGTTGGAGTTGATAGCTAACCACACGACTCACAAAAATCACTTGCGACCAAAACATGTATCACATATGAAGAGAAAAAAGCTATGATTGATGTTATGCAACCTTGAGAGAGGATCGAAAGAGGAATCTGATATTGAGATTAACATGTAAATGAATTGGATAGATTACAATGAATTTTTATAAAAGCATAAAAATGAAACCCTAGATGACAACCTTATGATAAGATTAAAAGAGATATTGACAATTGTCCACATCATAATGAATGCGAAAATATGAGCTAAATATTTAGCTCAATCTAATAAAATAAATTGCACTCCTAAGTTTATCTTAAGTGAATAAAGTAATAAAGGACCTAATTATTCTCTCTCCCCTCTACATTATAATTTATGTCATGGTCTACAACCATCCAGCTTTTATCTCTCTTAGCTCTCTATTAGATGATCGAAACTTTGATTAGAAAACTTGCACGCAGTCTAATCTAGAAGCAACATCAAACAAATTATGGATTTTAGAAATCTTATACAACAATTAGATAATATCCCAATTACTCCAACATGAGAAAGAATATCATAGTGTATGTAATGATGAAAGGGGTGGTGGTCTACACCAAAATATTTGTGAAAGGATAATGGAAGATCTAATATAGAAAATGCAATAATTGATGAACTATAACTGATGGAATGTTTGAAGATGACAAGTTGATGATCACCGAGCAGCAGAAAGTAAATGCAAGACATTAAATCAGTTAATATATTTTATTTTCATTGTTGTCAACTTGATATAATCTTATTGATCATATACATATTGTCATAGACTTCAAGAAACCAAAGAGATAAAGTTTATATTATTTGGAAATATAAAACGCTAGTGTACACCGAGTGACAATAAAAACCAATGGATAGTGCACACCGACGGACAGAGAACCTCGAGGAGTCAGAGTATATACCGAACACCACAACCCCGAGCATAACTGAAGTGAACCCTGAGCAGATTCCTAGTGTTACCTGACAGACAACACCGACAGATAATGTTGATGCCCGAGGACAACTGGAGTCAATGAACGAGAAAACAAAGAGTTGATCACCGATAAGAACTAGAGTTAGGAAACGAAAAAACACTTAGCTAGTAGGAGCTAAAGATAGAGTTAACTGATTGATTGATTTTTTTTATCGACCAATTGAACTAAAGTTTTAAAGCTAGTTTATTCCCAGTTTTCAAGGAGAAATCTACAGGATAAAACTAAAGCAAGGCTTTAAATATTAAAGAAAATGCATGGCGAGATTTGTGAATCAAGAAAGCTATCTACGCTTGATGAACTATAACTGATTGAATGTTTGAAGATGTTAAGTTGATGATCACCGAGCTGTAGAAAGTTAACGCAAGATATTAAATCAGTTAATGTATTGTATTGTCATTGATGTAAACTTGATATAATCTGAATGGTTGTATAAGATAGTGTCAAAGTCTTCAAAGAACCAAAGAGATAAAGTTTATGCTAACAATAATGCATAAAAGTTTAGTATTCACCAAGTGACAACAAACACCAACGGACAGTGCACGCTGACGGATAGAGAAACCTGAGAGAAGAGTCATAGTGATACCCGAGAAAGAAACCTGAGCAAGAATTACCCATGAGCAAAACCACGGTGTTACCCGATGGATAGAAAACCTAGACAGACAGACAGACAACCCCGACGGACAGAGATGCCCGAGGACAACTGAAGTCAAGACCGAGCTAAAAAGGAGTTAAACACCGAAAAGAACTAAAGTTTAGAAATGAAAAAAGACTTAGCTGGAAAGAGCTAAAGAAGGAGTTAACTGGTTGATTACATTGTTTTCATCGACAAGTTAAAATCCAAAGATAAGCTAAAGTTTTAAAGTTGTTTTATTCTAGTTTTCAAGGAGAAATCTACGGGATAAAACTAAAGTATGCTTTAAAGTGAGAATGGCGAGATTTCTGGATCACGTCAAGAACAAGAAAGACAAAGACCTAGAAATGGTGAAATCATGTCTATATGATAGACAAGCTAATTCATTATGAATTAGGGGAGTAGATAGAGAAGAAGATGTTGAAGAGATATTGGTGATGAAAGACTTCATATAGTCCTGATCAAACAAGCTAAAGAACAGAGCTAATATTTCTGCGGACACTGAGCAACAGAGAAGCACAACATCACCAAGTAGAAAGAAGTGGAGAAAAGGTATTAAAAGGGAAACATTTATTAGAAAGGTATTATGAGCTTACAATAGATCTGAAAATACACAATTCTAAGTTGTATTTATGAACAAATCATATACTATTTGAGTTTAACCATTGGATCAGAAAGTCTCTTAACCGAGCATGACTTAAAAATCATTTATATATTGAGATACATCCCAAGGAGTATCAAAAGGTTTAGTCATGAAGATATCATAGTGAATGCCAGATATCAAGTGATAAAATGTTAGTGATAAATACTCTAACAAGGTCGCACTTAACAGTGTGTTTGTAACCTTTAACAGGGTTGGCTCTTCACTGAGCTCACTTCAGAAGAGTGAAAATTTTGGGTTACCGGCCCCAAGTGGTTTTACCCTTAACAAGGTTTCCACATTAAAAATCCATGTGCCAAATATGTTTATGAGTCATTTCTTTGATGTTTTCTTTTACACATTACTAAAATAGGATTGATCGGTAAACACTAACTTATTTACTATATTTCAGTAAATGATAGACTAATATTCGGTAAAGCTTAAGAATAAGGTTTAACAGTCAACTTCAAGAAGTAGTTATTTGATAGGATTATTTCAAGGCATACATCTTGTAGGACTGAAGATAAATAGAGGCTTATAATTGTGGTATTGATTTTTTGGGTTGATATTGGATTAATTGTTTGAGGCCACTGATTCACCCCCCCCTCAGTTATTCTAACAATTGGTATCAGAGCTTGTGTGCTTAGAAAGGGAGTTTAAAGACTTAAGAAATAGATCACAAGATGAGCAAAAAGGATGTGCCTAAGTTGAACAAAGACAACTTTGCATCATGGCAAAGCAGAATAAGACTCCACTTATCAGGTATTGGAAATTGTGTTACTCAATACTTGGATACTGAATATGTGTTTCCTATAGGAACTCACACACTTGACCAATTGAGAGAAAATCATGAACATAATTTCATGATGATAGAGCTTGCTTCCTCACTCTCCTATGTTGAATTTGAAGATGTCAAAACTTGCACCTCTACAAAGAAAATATGGGACAAACTAAAGCTAGTACATGGAGATGATGCTAATGTGCTAAGAGCTAAGGCAAAAAGCCTAAGAGGAAGGTTTGATGACCTAAGGCTGAAAGAAGGAGAAAATATCACTATGTATAGCTGTAGAATCAAAGAAGTATTCAATGCTATCTGAGGAGTTGGAGGTGTACTTGAAGAAGAGACAGTGGTAAGTAAAATCCTAAGAACCTTACTATCTGTTTATGCTATTAGAATATATGCTATACGAGAAATGAGATCAGTAGCAAACAAAAATGTTACTCTAGATAGTCTGATTGGTAGAATGATTTCATTTGAGATGAATAGCCTTGATAAAAGTTTCTTACCATCTATAGAGTCTGCATTCAAATCTTCTTTGAAAATAAGTATGTCAAGTCATAAACACACTATGAGGAATGATAGTGAAAGTGATAGTGATGACCCAGGACTTGATGAGATTGAAGCACTAATGGAAAGAAGATTGCAGAGAGGCAAAGGTAGATACAAAGGTAAATTACCACTTGTATGTTTTAACTGTAAAGAGATTGGACACTTTGCTGCTATATGTTCTAACAATAGAAAAGAAGATAGAAATAGTGACAGATCATATGACAAGAAGTTTGATAGAGGTGATAACAGAGATTACCGAAGCAATCGACAATCTGACAGAATAGATACCTGAGACTACAAGGACAAAGGGAAGAAAGCTTGTTACCTGGTTGAGAACAGAGCTGGAGATACTGACACCGAATCTGATGAAGATATTGAGATGGTATTTGTTGCCATGAAGGATGATTCAGATGAAGACGAAAGGTATGTTGAGACTGTACTCATATCTAAAGTTAGTAAGAATGATGTCTAGATTATAGATAGTGGTTGCACTCACCACATGATTAGTGATAAGGAAAATTTTGAGACTTTTGAATATTATAATGGTGGATCAGTAAGAATGGGTAATGACTCTCCTTGTCCGGTTGAAGGTAAAGGAACCATAATTCTAAATAATCTTATCAGATGTGAAAATGCATAGTGGGTAAAAGGAATTAACTATAATCTATTGAGTGTTTCACAAATGAATAACATAGGTCACTGAGTTTCATTTGAGAATAAGAAGAAAAAGATCTTCAATGAATCAGGAAGGTTGATCAGAACTGGTGAACAAACAAAAGGTAACCTATTCTATCTTGATGATATAAACACCACTTGTTTAATGGCTAGAAACGAAGACATATGGTTGTGGCATAAGAGACTATGTCATGTGAATTTTGATAACATGATTAAGATAAGAAATAAAAGGAAAATAAGAGGCTTACCGAGCATGACAAAGCCCAACCATATCATGTGTAAGAATTGTCAAAAAGGTAAAATGACAAAGTCTAGTTTCAAGAGAAAAACCCATACATCTAATAATATTCTAGAATTAGTCCATACTGATGTATGTGGACCGATGAGAACAAAGAGTTACTATGGTGATAGATATTTCATTCTCTTTGTAGATGATTATTCTAGAATGATGACAATTATTTTCTTAAAAGAAAAATCAGAAGCATTCAAGATGTTTAAATGGCATAAAGCTATTGTAGAAGAATAAAGTGGTAAGGAAATGAAATGCTTAAGATCAGATAGAGGATGGGAATTTATCTAAGATGAACTCACTAACTTTTGTAATGAGCATGGAATTAAAAGACAGGTTTCTGCACCAAGAAAACTACAATAAAATGGGATTTTTGAAAGAAGGAACAAATCCATTGTTGATTGTGCAAGAACACTGATGATAGAAAAAGGCATCACACAAAATTTCTGGAGGGAAGTTATCAGTACTGCTGTCTACATATTAAACAGAGTTCAATTGAAGAAAGACACCAAAAAGACACCAAATAAGCTATGGTATGGATACACGCCCAATGTCAGTTACTTCAAAAATTTTGAAAGTCAATGTTATATTTTGAAAGATGATAGAAATGGAAAGCTTGAATCCAAAAGTGAAGAAGGAATCTTTCTATGGTATTCCTCCAAAAGCAAGGCTTATTAATGTCTTAACAAGTCCTCTAACAAAATAATTGAAAGTGCAAATGTCAAAATAGATGACTTTGCAGAGAAAAATGATGAGGAAAGAAGAAAAGAACCAGAAGACTAAAATAGGTTTGTCTACAATGAAGAACCTGACACTCTGCTCGAGCAACAATGCATCACTCTCGAGCAATAGAACGTTGCACCCGAGCATCAGGCTGCAAATACCGAAAATCAGGAAATTTCACAAGATGATGTACCGAGCGATGGAGATCAGAATGAGGGTCAAGATGATGATCAGAATGATGAACACAAAGATGAACCAAAACTTGCCAAGTATGTCAAAAGACACCATCCACAGAACCAAATCATAGAAGACAAGAAGGCTGGAATGAGAACAAGAAGTAAGTCACTAAACACTAGATGTTTTATTTGTGATTTTGAGCCTAAATATGTTAATACTGCACTTGAAAATGAAGAATGGGTCAGTGCTATGAATGAAGAGATAGAACATATTGAGAAGAAAAAAACATGGACACTAGTACTGAGACCCAATGATAAAAATGTCATCGATACCAAATGGATATTTAGAAACAAGCTAAATGAGAATGGAGAATTCACAAGGAACAAAGCAAGGTTAGTATGCAAGGGGTATGCACAAGAAGAAGGTATTGACTATGGAGAAACCTTTGGACCTGTTGCTAGACTAGAAGGAGTCAGAATTTTACTTTCTTATGTTGCATTCAAAGGATTCAAGGTATACCAAATGGACGTCAAATCTGGATTCCTAAATGAAATACTAGAAGAAGAAGTATACATTGAACAACCAGAAGGATTTGTTGATCCTGACAAGAGAAACATGGTATGTAGACTACACAAAGCCTTGTATGGATTGAAACAAGCACCTAGAGCATGGTATGAAAGACTTCACTCCTATCTCATAAGCATTGGATTTGTAAGAACAAGTGAAAACAATAATCTGTATTTATATTTTGATGATAATATTCTGATTGTCAAAATATTTGTTGATGATATCATATTTGGGGGTAATGATATGTTATGTAAATCCTTTGCTAATGAAATGAGCAAAGAGTTTGAGATGTCAATGTTTGAGGAGATCAAATTCTTTCTTGGTCTATAGATTCTTCAACAAGATGCAAGCATATATATCATACAATCCAAATACATCAAGGAAGTGCTAAAGATATTCAAGATGGAAGATTCCAAGCCAGTTGGAACACCTATGGCAATCAGATGTAAGCTGACAAAGGAAGATAAGTTAAATGAGGTAAATCAGACCCTATATAGATCAATGATTGGCAAAATAATGTATGTTGTTCATACTAGACCAGATATAGCACATGCAGTTGGAATAGTTGCAAGATTCTCTGCTAATCCCAAGGAATCACACATGATTGTTGTCAAGAGAATTCTAAGATATCTAAAGAATATCGAGGACTATGGTCTCTGGTATAACAAAAAGGGCAAATTTGAGCTTCAAGTCTATACAGATGTTGATTGGGCTGGAAACTTAGATAAAAAGAAGATCACAACTGGAGGAGCATTCTTCATGGGTGAAAGACTTGTCACATGGATCAGTAAGAAGAAAGGATGCATCTCACAATCTACTGCAGAAGCATAATATGTGGCTGCTACTGCAAATTTCTCAAAAATTGCATGGATCAAACAATTACTAGAAGGTATGAATATGAAAATTCTTGAACCAGTGATTATCTATTGCGATAATACTAGTGAAATAAACATATCAAAGAATCTAGTCATGCATGCTAAGACTAAGCATATTGCTATCAAGTATCATTACTTAAGAGAACAAGTGCAAGAAAAAGAAGTGATACTAGAATATGTTCAATCCAAGGAACAGTTAGCAGACATATTCACCAAGCCATTACCTAAAGATACATTTGAGTACCTGAGAAAGAGACTAGGGGTTTGACCCTTGTCTATTAGTCACTAAGCAGACTAGGAGGTTGCATCAGCCTACATACAATCAGAAGATCATTCATGTTGATGCAAGCAAAGAGATGGACTGCAAAGATACATCTGTACATAGCAAGGTACTTATCTGCACCGAACACTAGAGATATTAATTTCCTAATATAGAGCTATGTTGCTGATGGAAAGGAAATTCAAGGAATATATTAAAGAAAGAGATATGACTTTTGCATTGTTGTCAAAGGGAGAGATTATATCCAGATGGGAGAGAATATCCAAATGTAAAGAGATGTAACTTGTGATGGAGAGATGACTTAAGGGAGATATTATATCCATATGAAATATCTATCAAAATAAAGAACATCATGAGGAAGAGAAAACATCCAAAGGAGAAATCTATGGGATAAAACTAAAGTATGCTTTAAAGAGAGAATGGTGAGATTTCCGGATCATGTCGAGAACAAGAAAGACAAAGACCTAGAAATGGTGAAATCATGTCTATAAGAGAGGCAAGATAATTCATTGTGAATTAGGGGAGTAAATAGAGAAGAAGATGTTGAAGATATACTAGTGAAGAAAGACTTCATACAGTCCTGATCAAACAAGCTGAAGAACAAAGCTAATATTTTTGCGGACACCGAGCAACATAGAAGCACAACATCACCAATAAGAAATAAGTGGAGAAAAGGTATTAAAGGGAAACATTGATCAGAAAGGTATTATGAGCTTACAATAGATCTGAAAATCCACAAGTTTAAGTTGTATTTATGAACAGATCATATATTGTTTCATTTTAACCATTGGATCAGAAAGTCTCTTAACCAAGCAGGACTTAATAATCCTTTATATATTGAGATACATCCCAAGGAGTATCAAAATGTTTAATCATGAAGATAGCATAGTGAATGTCAGATATCAAGTGATAAACTGTTAGTGATAAATCATCTAACAAGGTCACACTTAACAGTGTGTTTGTAACCTTTAACAGGGTTGGCTCTTCACCAAGCTCACTTCAGAAGAGTGAAAATTTTGGGTTACCAGTCCCAAGTGATTTTTCCCTTAACAGGGTTTCCACGTTAAAAATCCATGTGTCAAATGTGTTTATGAGTCATTGCTTTGATGTTTTTCTTTACACATTACTAAAATAGGATGGATCGGTAAATACTAAGTTATTTACTATATTTCGGTAAATGCTAGACTGATATTTGGTAAAGCTTACGAATAAGGTTTAACAGTTAACTCCGAGCAGTAGTTATTTGATACGATTATTTCAAAGCATACATCTTGTAGGACTGAAGATAACTCGAGGCTTATAATTGTGGTACTAATGTTTTGGGTTGATATTGGATTAATTGTTTGAGTCCACTGATACACCCCCCCCCCAGTTATTCTAACAACGCCAAGAACAAGAAAGACAAGGAGATGAAATGGTGGAATCATGTCTATATAAAGAGACAAGTAATTCATTATGAAGAGAGGAATGCTGAGTATAATTTTGGTGAAGATAGAAATCTTCAGGCAGATCTGATCATACATGCTGAAGAACAGAGCCAAGAATTCTGCAGACACCAAGCAACAGAGAAGCAACAACATTCTCTGAGCAGAAAGAAGTCGAGTAAAGTAATTGAAGAGAACATTGATCAAAAGAGGTATTATGGACTTAAAATATATCTGAACATCTGCAAGATTAAGTTGTATTTATGAACATATCATATATTGTTTTAGTTTAACCATTGATTCAAAAAATCTCTTAACCGAGTGGGATTTAACCATCCTTATTATATTGAGATACATCCTAAGGAGTATCAAAAGTTTTTCATGTTGACAACATAGTGAATGCTAGGTCAAGTGATACACTGTTAGTTTTAAATCCTCTAACAAGGTTGCACTTAACAGTGTGTTTGTAACCTTTAATAAGGTTGGCTCTTCACCGGGCTCACTTCAAAAGAGTGAAAATTTTGGGTTACCGGTCCCAAGTGGTTTTTCCTTTAACAGGGTTTCCATGTTAAAAATCCATGTGTCAAATGTGTATATGGTTCATTGCTTTGATGTTTTGCTTTACACATTACTAAAATATGATTGATCGGTAAACACTAAGTTTATTTATAGTTATTCGGTAAAGGCTAGGAAAAGATAAACTGCTATTCGGTAAAGCTTAAGAAAAATAATAAACAGTATACTCCAAGCAATAGATATTTGATAAGATTACTTAAAGGCATACATCTTGTAGGACTGAAGATAACTAGAGGTATTATATTTCTGATATAAAGTTTTGGTTGAATTATTGGATTAATTATTGAGGCCACTGATTCACCCCCCCCCCCCTCTTAGTTATTCTAACAGTTGGTATCAGAGCTAGTGTGCTTGGAAGGGAGTTTCAAGAATCAAGCTAAAGATCAAAAGATGAGTAAAAGGGATGTGCCTAAGTTGAACAAAGACAACTTTGCATCATGGAAAATTAGGATAATACTCCACCTATCAGGTATTGGAAATGATGTCACACATTACTTGGATATTGAATTTGTTTTACCTACTGGACCTCCAACAGTTGATCAATTAAGAGAAAAACATGAACACAATTCTATGATGATAGAACTTGCTTCTTCACTCTCCAATGCTGAATTTGAAGATGTCAAATCATGCGCCACTGAAAATGTGGGACAAACTCAAGCTAGTACATGGAGGAGATACAAATGTGCTAAGAGCTAAAGATGAAAGCTAAAGAGGAAAGTTTGATGACCTAAGAATGAAAGAAGGAGAGAACATAACTCAATATAGCAGCAGAATCAAAGAGGTTGTTAATGCTATTTTAGGAGTAGGAGGAGTACTCGAGGAAGAAACAATGGTAAGTAAAATTCTAAGAACCTTTCTACCTGTTTATGCTATTAGAGTATCTGTAATTCAAGAAATGAGAGTAGTATCAAATAACAATGTTACCCTTGATAGTTTGATTCATAGACTTATTTCATTTGAGATGAATAACTATGACAAAAATGTCTTACCATCTATTGAGTCTACATTCAAATCTTCTCTGAAAATAAGTAAATCAAGTCATAAACACACAATGAGAAATGATAGTGAAAGTGATAGTGATGAACAAGATTTTGATGAAATTGAAGCACTAATGGCTAGAAGATTACAAAGAGGCAAAGGTAGATACAAAGATAAATTACCCTTGGTTTGTTTTAATTGCAAATAAATTGGACACTTTGTTGCTAGATGCCCTAACAAGAGAAAAGATGAAAGAAACAATGACAAATATAATGAAAAGAAGTATGATAGAAGTGATGACAGAGATTAGCGAAGCAACCGACAATCTGACAGAAGAGATAACCAAGACTACAAGGACAAAGGTAAGAAGGCTTGTTACTTGGTTGAGAACAAAGCTAAGAATACTTACACTAAATCTGATGAAGACATTGAGGTAGTATTTGTTGCTATGAAGGATGACTCAGACGAAGAAGAAAGGTATGTTGAAACTACACTCATATCTAAGGTTAGCAAGAATGATGTCTGGATTATTGATAGTGGTTGTACTCACCACATGACTAGAGATAAGGAAAAGTTTGAAACTTTTGAATATTATAATGGTGGATCAGTTAGGATGGGTAATGACTCACCTTGTCCATTTGAAGGAAAATGAACAATCATGTTGAATAATCTGATCAAATGTGAAAATTTATATTGGGTAAAAGGACTTAACTATAATCTATTGAGTGTTTCATAGCTGAATAACATAGGTCATCGAGTTGCATTTGAGAACAAAAAGGCAAATATCTATAATGAAATATGAAGGTTGATCAGTACTGGTGAACAGAAAAAAGCTAACCTATTCTATCTTGATAATATTGAGACCACTTGTTTATTGGCTAGAAATGAAGACATTTGGTTGTGGCATAAAAAGGTTATGTCATGTGAATTTTGACAACATGGTTAGGATAAGAAATAAAATAAAAGTAAGAGGCTTACCGAGCATGTCAAAACCCGACCATGTCATGTGTAAGAATTGTCAAAAAGGAAAAATTACAAAGTATAGTTTCAAGAGAAAAACCTACACATCTAATGTTATTCTAGAGTTAGTCCATACTGACTTATGTGGACCAATGAGAAAAAAGAGCTATTATGGTGATATATACTTCATTCTATTTGTTGATGATTATTCTAGGATGATGACTATTATGTTCTTAAATGAGAAATCATAAGGATTTAAGATGTTCAAGTGCTATAAAGCCATAGTTTAAAAAAAAGTGAAAAGGAAATGAAATGTCTAAGATTAGATAGAGGAGGAGAATTTATTTCTGATTCATTCACTAAATTTTGTAATGAGCATGGAATTCAAAGACATATTTCTGCACCGAGAACACCACAACAAAATGGAATCGCTGGAAGGAGGAATAGATCTATTGTTGATTGTGTCAGAACACTGATGATTGAGAAAGGCATCACACAAAAATTCTGGAGAGAAGCTTTAAGTAATGTTTTCTATACATTAAATTGAGTTCAATTGAAGAAAGACACCAATAAGACACCTTATGAGCTATGGTATGGATACACACCAAATGTAAGTTACTTTAGAATTTTTGGAATTCAATGTTATATATTGAAAGATGATAGAAATGGGAAGCTTGAATCCAAAAGTGATGAAGGAATATTTCTAGGCTATTCTACCAAAAGCAAAGCTTATAAATGTCTTAACAAATCCTCTAACAAAATCATTGAAAGTGCAAATGTTAAAGTGGATGAATTTGCTGAGAAAAATGATGAGGAAAGAAGAAAATAATTGGAAGACTACAAAAAATTTGTCTACATTGAAGAACCTGACACTCTTTTCGAGCAACAGTGTATCACTACCGAGCGATATAACAATGCACCCGAGCATCAGGCTGCAAATATAAAAAATTAGGAGAATGCTCACAATGCTAAACTGAGCGATGATGAAGATCAAGATGAAGGTCAAAATGATGATCAGAATTATGTACATATATCTAAACCTATACTTGCCAAGTATGTCAGAAGACACCATCCATATGACCAAATCATAGGAGACAAAAGAGATAGAATAAGAACAAGAAGTAAGTCACTTAACACTAGATGTTTGATTTGTGATTTTGAGCCTAAATTTGTTAATACTACACTTGAGAATTAGGAATGGGTTAGTGCAATGAATGAAGAGATTGAACAGATTGAAAAGAATAAAACATGGACATTAGTACCTAGACCGAGTGACAAAAATGTCATTAGTACCAAATGGAAATTCAAAAATAAACTGAATGAGAATGGAGAAGTTGTTAGGATTGGATAATACTGAGAGGGGGGGGTTGAATCAATATTATAGTTCTTAAATAAATTCTTCAACCATTTAAATATCAACCATAAACTTGCAGTAAAGAAAAGAACATAAGCAAATGACACAATACTCATAACACCATTTTTTTTTTTGAGGAAACCCTGGCCAAGGGAAAACCCCGATGGGGATGGTACCCACAAGAATGTACTAAAGTATAATTTCCTTGTAAGGAGACCTAGCCCTGTTAGGAGATGAATATTACATAGCACATTTCCATGTTAAAGGAATAACAACCCTGTTAAAGGTTCACAACACCTTGTTAGGGGCCAACTGAGCTTACAACTCTTACAATATAATTCAGGTTACAAAGTGTTCTCAGTCATGAACAAAACAAGAAACACTGGTGCTTAGATAGTTCCCTTAATTTTATTCAGTGATCTCTGTCATTCTCTGCTCTGCTATTTTCTCAACAACTTATCCAACTGTCCTCTAACCGTTCACCAACAACACAACAACCCAACACCTATCTTTTTCAAAAAGGTCTTATATATATATATACATACATATATACATATATATATATATATATATATATATATATATATCTCACAACTTTACAAAGTCGGCTCTCAATATGAATATTACAAATATTACTAAGTTGACCTTCAATACAAAATACATTTAATATAGTAAACACTAAATGCATAGTTGACTCTCTTGCATAGTCAATGTGGAGGTTATCAACAACCAAAATACAACTTCGATTGTCTGGATTCCAAGCCATACTCCCTCAATCTTCGCTACTATCAAACTGCTCAGTTTCATTATTCTGCTGCAGTCTGTCAGTATTCAATTCTGTCTAACTCACCGTAGACTCAACCAAAAAAAAATTGATCTTATGTGGAGGTCATACATACCCCATAATATCTTCCTCTAATCTCACTTTCCCTAAAGCATTGATCTTGATCTTCGACATCCAAAACACTTATTTATCTTTGCTTCTACACTTAGTCGATTTCAAAATACAAAAACTCATCTTTTCTGGAATCAATCTAAAACCCAGATGTGTTGCCATAAATGACAACCAAAAAGTAAATCACATTTACACAAAATTGATTACTTGCCAACAATCTCTCCCTTTGGCATTGATGGAAACACTTGTCGAAAAAATGAATAAGTGTTCCAACAAATCTGTCTCCTCTATAGTCTTTCTTTTTCTTTTCTCTTTTATTTTCTTCTCTATATAATATCTATATTTTTTTTTCTTCTCTTCTCCCCCTTTGACAACAATGAAAAAGGTGCATATACAACAAAAGGTTTTAGTTCTTGCTCACCAGTTTCAAAATATCCTGAAAGGAATCTTCCAAGATCTTCACTTCTGTAGTCCATGTTTTGAACAAAAAATGGCTAATGTGAATTAAGTCATTCAGTGCATATAATGTGGTCTCAGCTTCTTTTAAGTCTGTGGGCAAAGATTTATCCAGTGAATTTGTCACTTTCTCCAAGTCTGTGAGATGAACCTCAAGTATTGATAACTTAGGAGTGATAAAGCTTTTCAGAAAATTGAATCTTGTCAATACTCTCCCTTTCTCATTATCTAATACATTGAGTTTAGCCAAAATCCTTGTGACTTCTTTGTCTAGCTCTATTGTGGATTGTGAATATTTTTCACAACCATCCATCATATTGTTCAGAGTTGCTCTCTTTTTGGCAATAATGTCTTCTACATTCTGAATGTGTCTTATTGGATTCATGCAATAGCTAAACAATTTTCTCCCATGTCCAATGCAGCTTCTTGCATTTGTCAAGAAAGTTTTCACAATGCCTAAGTCCCATGTAATATATTTTTAGACTGTTGTTAGCTTCTTCTCTAATTAGGTCTTCTCTGCCTTTTCTTCAGCTATCTTCAATAGGTTCTCATAGTGCCCATCAAATTCATCAAGTGTGATTCTCATATTTTCAATGTCATCTTTATTCTGGAAAACAATAGGTGTTGGAAGAAAAATTTTTATAGTATCAATTGCTCTTGTGATTACTTTTTCCTTCTTGTCTCATTTTTGTTCTAATCTTTCCTTTGCTTTGTTCAAAGCAATAAATGCCAATTTTACTAGTTCTACTTCATCCATGCTGTCAACATTTACATCATTGCTTGCCAACAATGAAATGGATGATGTGTTTACCTCTTTCTTTTCATCCTCTTTCTGATATGTCTTCTTTTCTTCTTCCTTCTGCTCTACTTCCTTCTTCTGATCCTCTTCCTTCTTTTGTTCTTCTTCCTTCTTCTATTGTGCTCTGCTCTTTAGGTGATGTATGCATGCTTGATCTTGTTACTCTAGAAGTGCTATTTTTAACTCATGTTGTTTGTTGTTGAGGAGGAGGTGGACTGTCTACCATAATTACCTCAGGAGTGGGAGGGGCTATAGTACTTCCACTTTCAATTTCAAGTGACCTTTCTGTCATCTTCTTTTTGACTTCTTTAATTTCCTCTTCTGTCAATCCAACTTTAACTCCACATTCATGTACAAGATTTTCTATCTTTCTCTTCCTCATACCTCTAGTCTGTTCTTCTCTTACTTTTGCTGACTTTTCTTCATTATCTCCCCATCTTTCCTCTGTTGTATCAATCTCTAATGCAAGGACATATTCTACTTGCATGTTAAGTACTTCATAACTCACTTCATAAACCATGGGATAACACCATTTCTTCCTGAGTATGACTGCTTCAAAACATACAAAATTAGTTTCAACCATGAAACAGATTGTATCTTTGTATTTCTCAACAATGTCTTCATGTGTTCTGTATCTTGTCTTCATATGTCTCTGTAGAATATTGATCATACCAAATAATTCACCATCAACCCAAGTAGAATTCTATCTTTTGTAGCTCTATGAAATCAATATGACAATGGGTACTCCAGACTTCCAACCACTAGGATGTAAACTAGGAAACTTGTGCTCAATATGAATGAACATATGCATCAACAATGAACCAAATCTAAAGGTTTTTGATTTGTCCTTCTTCACAAGCTTCACATTCTCAAGGAATTGTTGTGCCAGAAATTCACATAGATTATACTGTATATTTTCCTTCACCATTCTCCATGCCATCATGATGACTCCAGCAGATACTAAATTAGGTCTGCTACTGTATTATAACTTGTACCCAAGTATCATCGCAATTAATCTTACATCTTACTGAAAGATGTCATTTACTATCATTGCCCATCTGTCCCATTTGGAATGAGTTAGGGTTTCAACTTCTTTCTTCACATGTTTCTCTGCAATAGGAATGACTCTAGTGTTGTCCAATCCAATGATTTCATGGATTAGGTCACTACAAATCTTCACAGGTTGATCACCAATCCAGATAAACTGATCATGAACCCTACTTAATAGTATTTTGAACCATTCATCTTCATCGAATTTGCATAAATCAAGAATTTTCATTATGCTCAGTTGATTAATATGTTTCTATTATTCTCTCATGACTCCATTGTTAGTCATATACTCCATCTTAATTGATATATCATCAATTCCCAGTATGTCATACTTACAATGTATGTAAGCTCTAATATCTTCTACGTGTAACACGCCATACGGGGTTTGGGAAAATGCTCCCTCTGAAACTTCTTCACATGATTTGAATGGATGTTTCTTAAACTTATACCCAGGTCTATCTATAACATCAAAAATAATAGGTGCATCCATGGCTAGATGATGTAAAATACCTTTCTTTCGCTGAATTTTGAGTTTATCCTTCAATCGATCACGCACGGCCAATGTAGAATAATCTGAACTTCTTTGCTCTCTGATTTCCTTAGCTCACTCTTCATCAAATGGTAAAGAGATAAGTCATTAAGTGGTGCTTTATACAAGTTAAGTTATGAATTTCACTTTCACTTAAAACTATCTAGTTGGCTGTTAGATCTCACAAACAAAATATGTGTGTCGACTGATGTTGTGGTCTTAGATGTATACTTCATGATGTTGGCCAAGCTTATGCCCAAGCTCGCACGAGCTTAATCCATGAATTTTGGGGCAGGATATATTTTGTTTTTTGTATCTAATGCTCCCCCTAAGGCTGTGATCAGCCAATTACATCAATTCTATCTTGCTACCATTAGGCGAAGATCCAGTAGCCTCTACTGACTCTCCCTAAATTGATGTCTCACTAGTTTCTTTTATCTTCCATATCTTACCACTGTTTCTATCTTCTGCCTTCTTGAAACAACTTGCAAAATCACTCTTCAAATCTACAACACTCTTACCATTATCATTTCCATTCTTCTGTGAATTCATAGGAGGTGACACTCTTTTGTTGTCTTGTCCATTATACCTTCAAAATTTTGCTATATGTCCTGGATTATTGCATTTGTAACATATAGGAGGTCTTCTTTCCTGATTGACTTGCAGCTTACAGTATTTTGCAATGTGTCCAATGTTATTACATTTGTTGTATGTAGGTTTCCCTGTATATTCTCTCCCATTGTCTTGTCTATATCCCGATTGATTAGGTTTTCTGCATTTTGTTTTCTTGTGCCCATATCCATTACAGTTAAAATAATAGCCAGAGAAAGTTCTAAAAGGGGCATTACCTCTGCAGTCTCTCTTCATGTGTCTAAATATGTTGCATCCAAAGCATCTACCTCTGAAGGGTCTGATATGCTCTTTAGGCTCTTCAATAGAAGGTTTCTTAGTATCAATCTTCTCATTTGATTTCTCTTCCTGATTCTTTGAACATTCAACTTCATTGAAGCCAATACCAGTCATATCACCTTAGGTTTTTTTTGTCTCTCTATTCATCAATCAAATCACTGCAGGTGTGAAGTTTCTCAATGTGTTTCTTTGCTTCAACAAGTTCACCTTTTATAATCTGATTGTATTTCTCCATTTCTAGATACTTGTTCTTGTAGTTGTCAGCCTCATTCTTCATTTGATCTAATGCACTATTTAAGGCTTCTTCAAATTTCTTCTTTGCATCCTTTTGTACCTGTATTTCTTTAGCCATAGTCTCATTTTCAAGTTTCAAAGTTTTATTCTCTTCTTTTAGTTGCTTCACCTGATCTGAATTGTCTTCATCTGGATCCTCTTTTATCTGAACCACAAGATCTTGTCTTTGATTTCTGGAAAGCTCAAGTTGATCTTTGAGTTTCTTTATGAATTTCTCAGCTCTTCACATGTTGAATCTCAATTCTCTATTCTCTGCTTTTGCTTTATCAAGGTCTTCAAGTGTAGCATCAAAGTTTTCTTGCAAACTGTCCAAATCCATTCTGATCTCCCTCAAGTTGTTAGAATTTCTCTCCAAGGGCCAAAAGCTCTGATACCAATTGTTAGGATTGGATAATACTGAGAGGGGGGTGAATCAGTATTATAGTACTTAAATAAATTCTTCAACTATTTAATATCAACCATAAACTTGCAGTAAAGAAAAGAACATAAGCAAATGACACAATACTCATAACACCATATTTTATTTTCGAGGAAACCCTGGCCAAGGGAAAACCCTGGCGGGGATGGTACCCACAAGCATGTACTAAAGTATAATGTCCCTATAAGGAGAGCTAGCCCTGTTAGGAGCTGAATTTTACATAGCACATTTCCATGTTAAAGGAATAAAAACCCTGTTAAAGGTTCACAACACCCTGTTAGGGGTCAACTGAGCTTACAACTCTTACAATATAATTCAAGTTACAAAGTGTTCTCGGTCATGAACAAAACAAGCAACACCTGGTGCTTAGATAGTTCCTTTAATGTTCTTCAGTGATCTCTATCATTCTCTGCTCTGCTATTCACTCAACAACTTATCCAAATGTCCTCTAACCATTCACCAACAACACAACAACTCAACACTTATCTTTTTCAAAAATATCTTATATATATCTCACAACTTTACAAAGTCGGCTCTCAATATGAATATTACAAATATTACTAAGTCGACCTTCAATACAAAATACATTTAATATAGTAAACAATAAATTCATAGTCGGAGCTCTTGCATAGTCAATGTGGAGGTTATCAACAACCAAAATACAACTTTGATTGTCTGGAGTCCAAGCCATACTCCCTCAATATTTGCTACTGTCAAACTGCTCTGTTTCGTTGTTCTACTGTAGTCTGTCTATCTTCAATTCTGTCTAACTCACCATAGACTCAACTAAAAAAAATCAATCTTAGGTGGAGTTCATACATACCCCATACTATCTTCCTCTAATCTCGCTTTCCCTAAAGCATCGATCTCGATCTTTGACATCCAAAACACTTCTGTATCTCTGCTTCTACACTTAGTCGATTTTTGAATCACCAAAACTCATCTTTTCTGGAATCGATTTGAAACCCAGATGTGTTGCAATAAATGACAACCAAAAATTAAATCACATTTACACAAAATTGATTACTTTCCAACAGAAGTCACAAGAAACAAAGCAAGATTAGTATGCAAATGGTTTGCACAAGAAGAAGGTATTGAATATGGAGAAAACTTTGCACCCGTTTCTAGGCTAGAAGGAGTAAGAATTCTACTTGCTTATGCTTCTTTAAAAGGATTCAAGGTATACCAAATGGATGTAAAATCTGCATTTCTAAATGGAATTCTAGAAGAAGAGGTATACATTGAACAACCTAAAGGGTTTGTTGATCCTAACAAGAGAAACATGGTTTTTAGACTACACAAAGCCTTTTATGGATTAAAACAAGCACCACGATCATGGTATGAAAGACTTCACTCTTTTCTCATTAGTATTGGATTTATTAGAACAAGTGATAACAATAATCTATATTTAAAAGGAGATACTGATGATAAAGTTTTGATTGCTGAGATATTTGTTGATGATATCATATTTGGAGGTAATGATATGTTATGCAAATCATTTGCTGATGAAATGAGCAAAGAGTTTGAGATGTCAATGTTTGGAGAGATCAAATTTTTTCTTGGTCTACATATTCTACAACAAGATGTAGGCATCTACATCACACAATACAAATACATCAAAGAAGTGTTGAAGATATTCAAGATAGATGATTCCAACCCAGTTGGAACACTTATGGCAACTAGATGCAAATTGAAAAAGTAAGACAAATCAACCGAGGTAAGTCAGAACTTATACATATCTATGATTGGAAAACTAATGTATGTTGTACATACTAGACCAGATATAGCACATGCATTTGGTATATTTGCAAGATTCTCTACTAATCCCAAGGAATCACACATGACCGGTGTCAAAATAATTCTGAGATATCTGAAGAATACCGAAGACTATGGCTTGTGGTATAGTAAAGAGGGGAAATTTGAGCTACAAGTTTATACCGATGTTGATTGGGCTGGAAACATAGATGACAGAAAGAGCACAACAGGAGGAGCATTCTTTATGGGTGACAGACTTGTCACATGGATAAGTAAAAAGCAAGGATGCATATCTCAATCAACTGCAGAAGAAGAATATGTGGCTGCTGCTGCAAATTGCTCTAACATATCATGGATCAAGTAATTACTGAAAGGTATGAATATGGAAATTATTGAACCAGTGATTATCTATTGTGATAATACTAGTGCTATAAACATCTCAAAGAACCTTGTAATGCATGCTAAGACAAAGCACATAGCAATAAAGCATCATTACTTGAGAGAATAAGTACAAGAGAAAGAAGTGATACTATAATATGTACAATCCAAAAAACAATTAGCAGACATATTCACAAAGCCATTGCCAAAAGATACATTTGAGTACCTAAGGAATAGACTAGGGGTCCAACCCTTGTCTACTAGTCACTAAGATGAATTGGAGGCTGCATCAGCCTACACATTATCAGAAGATTAATCATGTTGATGCAAGAAAAGATATGGACTGAAATGATATATCAGTACACAGAAAGGTACTTATTTGCACCGAACACCAGAGTATTGCTGATGGAGAGGAAATTCAAGGAATATATTAGAGAGAGAGAGGTATTATATGTTTGGCATTGTTGTTAAAGGGAGAGACATTATATGTCCATATTCAATATCTCTCATGATCATCCAAAGGAAGAGAAAAGAAATATCCATCAGGGAGAGGAACAGTTAAAGGGAGAGAAAGATTCAAAGAAACAACCATCCATCCAAGGGAGAGAATTCAATAAATTTAACATTGCATATCTATCCAGAAAGGGAGAGACAGAATTAGAAGACAGAATTGCTACATTTATCCCTGAAGGGAATGAAGGAAAGCACTCTGCAAGAATCAAATCTAAGCTAGAAGAGCTTATCGAGAGCCAGATATTTACATTGGTTATAGAACAATAAGTTTGGTATGTTATGGCATGTTTTACATTACGTATTTCATATTAAGTTGATAGTATGTTTCCATCAATGCCAAATGGAGAGATTGATGAAGTATAACTGATTGAATGTTTGAAGATGACAAGTTGATGATAACCGAGTTGCAGAAAGTATATGCAAGATATTAAATCAGTTAATGTATTGTATTGTCATTGATGTCAACTTGATATAATCTTATTGATCATATACATATTGACATAGACTTCAAGAAACCAAAGAGATAAAGTTTATCTTATCGGGAAATATAAAAAGCCAGTGTACACCGAGTGACAGTAAACACCGACGGACAGTGCATATCAACGGACAGAGAACCCCGAGAAGTCACAGTGTATACCGAGCACCACAACCCCGAGCATAACTAAAGTGAACTCTGAGCAGATTCCCAGTGTTACTCAACGGAAAACACTGATGGACAGTGTTGATGCCCGAGGAAAACTGGAGTCAATGACCAAGAAAACAAAGAGTTGATCACTTATCAGAACTGGAGTTAGGAAACGACAAAACACTTAGCTGGCAGGAACTAAAGATGGAGTTAACTGATTGATTGATTTGTTTTTATCGACCAGTTGAACTGAAGTTTTAAAGTTAGTTTTATTCCCAGTTGTCAAGGAGAAATTTAAAGGATAAAACTAAGGCAAGGCTTTAAAGATTAAAGCAAATGCATGGCGAGATTTTCAGATCAAGAAAGCTATCTACGCCAAGAACAAGAAAGACAAGGAAATGAAATGGTGGAATCATGTCTATATAAATAGATAAGTAATTCATTATGAAGAGACGAATGCTGAGTATGATTCTGGTGAAGATAAAAGTCTTCAGGTAGATCTGATCATATAGGCTAAAGAATAGAGCCAAGAATTTTCCAGACACCGAGCAATAGAGAAGCAACAACATTCATCGAGCAGAAAGAAGTGGAGAAAAGGAATTGAAGAGAACATTGATTAGAAGAGGTATTATGGACTTACAATAGATATGAACATCTACAATATTAAGTTGTATTTATGAATAGATCATATACTATTTCAGTTTAACCATTGATTCAAAAAATCTCTTAACCGAGTGGGATTTAACCATTCTTATTATATTGAGATACATCCTAAGGAGTCTCAAAAGGTTTTCATGTTGACATCATAGTGAATGCTAGGTTAAGTGATAAACTATTAGTTTTAAATCCTCTAACAAGGTTGCACTTAACAGTGTGTTTGTAACCTTTAAAAGGGTTGGCTCTTCACCGAGCTCTCTTCAGAAGAGTGAAAATTTTGGGTTACCGGTATCAAGTGGTTTTTCCCTTAACAAGGTTTCCACGTTAAAAATCTATGTGTCAAATGTGTATATGGTTCATTGCTTTGATGTTTTGCTTTACACATTACTAAAATAGGATTGATCAATAAACACTAAGTTTATTTACTGTTATTCGGTAAAGGATAGGAAAAGATAAACTACTATTCGGTATAGCTTAATAAAAAGAATAAATAGTATGCTCCGAGCATTAGATATTTGATAAGATTACTTAAAGGCATAAATCTTGTAGGACTGAAGATAACTAGAGGTATTATATTTATTATATAAAGTTTTGGTTGAATTGTTGGATTAATTGTTGAGGCCACTGATTTAACCCCCCCCCCCCCCTCCCTCTCAGTTATTCTAACAACAATGTTATTCAAATAAATAAAAGTAATATTACCAAGCACTTGATGTCTAAATGAGAGAAATGATGAACTCTTTAGATGTTTTGATAAAAAAAATATAGCAATATGCTCCAAAACTAATGATAAGAAAGAGAGCTTGTTCTAACAATAGTTCTTCAACCTTGTAATGCGGTTGTAGTAGATTTACACCATGAGAGGGAAAAATTAGCCAAGAGAGCTTCAAAGAGATTATAGATTCAAAAGTTGTCTTCAAAACTATGAGGGGATTTTTTTGATTGGATTTTACTTTTGCTAGTGAATGTTGCAATAGGTGAAAAAGATACTTGAGTGGGAAATAAACATCTCAATTTTTTTAAAAAAAAATTGTGCTAGCACATTGTGTGTATGCCTAGCCATCATATGCTCGTGCCTTGGGGAAATTCTTTATAATTCAGTATGTGTTCCTGGAATAAAAGTGACAAATTAGTGTATCTCAAAATCTTTGAAAACCTTGGTGAAGGGAAAAGATGTAATTCTAGGTTCAAGTTTAAGACAACATAAAACGTGTTACATGAATGAATTCAAAAATATGTTCAAGATATAACATGAAATTGTGAGGGTAAACTGTGTTACATTTTCCAACTTTAGTATGTTGATAGTATTAAGTCATAAGATATGCTATAGTACCAAAATAAAATGCTTTAAAAGAAAATATAATCATTAAAAATGATACCCAAGGGAATATTATAAAGGATACAAAGATTCTTTTGGTATACTTATGATGTTTGTAGACCAAGAACCTAAAAAACTACAATATTAGGTACCATTGTCACATTAAATTATAATGTTTTGTATATAATATTATACGCAAAAGTGTATTGCCTAAAGTTAAAGTAGTAAATCAAAGAATCATAATATTGTGCAAAGAATACCAGGAAGAGAAAATAGATCAAACAAGAAATAAGGTGTGTGCGTGCCTGTGCCTGTGTGTGTGTGTGTGTGTGTGTGTGTGTGTGTGTGTGTGTGTGATATTATACGCAAAAGTGTATTGTCTAAAGTTAAAGTAGTAAATCAAAGAATCATAATATTGTGCAAAGAATACCAGGAAGAGAAAATAGATCAAACAAGAAATAAGGTGTGTGCATGCATGTGCCTGTGTGTGTGTGTGTGTGTGTGGGCGCGCGCACGCGTGCCCTTGTAATTTTTCTTAACATCTATATTGGAGTTATTTGTTTAACCCTACAAGCCCATGAATCACCTTCAAGTGAAACACATGTCACATCTACAGAGAAGAAGCCAAGATTAATGCTATACAATATTGGGAAACAATTGATCCAAAGAGGAATTTGATATGTAGATTAACCTTTGAATGAAGTAGATAATTTATAATTAATACAATGAATTCTTATAAAATTATAACAATAAAACCCTAGATGAAAACCCTAGGAAAGATTTTAAAAGATCTTGATAAGTATCCACACCATAATGAATGTGCTAAATAAAGTTTGATCTAATGAAAGACAAAAAGAACTCCTAAGTTTAGCTTAAGTAAATAAAGTAATAAAGGACCTTATTGTATAATTAATTGGATAATGTCATAATTACTCTAACACCCCCTCCCCCCTTAAGATTAAATTATGGAGAGACTAAAACCCTAATGGTGAATGTAATGCATCAATGCATAAATTGATATATGGGTCCCGACAACAAGGCTTGTGTAGGTACTAATGTACAAATGAGTGCAATCTCTCACAACTAGAGAAAAGAAGAAAACCACATGAGAAAAAATTCCCCCCAAAAGAAAGAAAATAAAAAAATTGTACTAGTGAAAGAAGGAAAGGAGGACTCAATTTGATCCCCTAAGGATTTCTTGCATCACTATCATATAATCAATGTGATCATTCCTATTGATGACACTGGAAGCATTTTGGCTTCCCAAGTGATTTATGCCAAATGGTAAAAAAAAAATTAAATGATGGGGTTTCTATGGTTGATGTTAGTGGCTCCTTTTTTTATCCTTTCTCTCTAGAAAGGTCAACTAAGCAAGGCTTCCCATTGGCTCTTGCTCTATTTTGATAGCCACTTATTCTATTTATTACATTTTCAAGACTTTTACCTGTCTCCCAAACCTAGAGGAGTCTCTCTCCCTAACGAAGAAGACCTTTTAAATGTCTAATTCGCTAATGACATAGCAATTGTTTTTTATCTTGAAGAGAGTAATGTTGATTATCTTATGCACAAACTCAATAGGTTTTGTGAAGTGTATGAAGTCAAAATCTCCAAGGAAAAAACAACATTGCTTAGCTCAAATAGTGACCCCCTGATTGGTTCAATAAATATGAATTTTAATGGGGTGCACCTAACAGAACTATTAGGTACTCTCTTTGCAGTTAATTTGTGTTTGAAAGAGATGCGTGAATGGATTAAGAGCAAGATTGATAAAAATAATTGTCGATGGAATAAGCAATACCTCTCTTTAACTGCTAGACTCCAAATTTGTCAAAAAATATTATCTTTATACAATCTCATATTATTCCTTAGTGTGGCTATTTAGTAGCCACTAGGTGGATTGAATTCAAAAGAGGATTAATAAATTTCTTTGGTATGATGGAAGAAGTAATAAAAAATACATATTGTGAAGTGGGATTGGTGTTGTTTAGATAATCTGGAAGGAGGATTGGGATTGCGAAATATTAAAAGACATGGTATTGATGAGCCCAAATAATGGCTCAATTTTGTTAATATCTCTTATGTTTTTGTTGGTTCTACCAGGGATTTAGATATTGCTATATGGTTTAAGACCTTGTTAATGAAGTTTCTATGTTGTTTTTCTAAACTTGTCAAAAGTGGGCATGAACTGAACGTATCCCTATACTTCTTTTTTATTAATCACGAAAGATGATATGTGATTTATCCATATTTATATTGCATGTACTTAAATAAATTTTATTCTAATGTGAAATGGATATATCTTTATTTTGTACACACTAATATCATGATGCAGGAATTAATGAAGTTGCAACAATGGTCAAAGCATTACACTGTGGGAGTTCATGCCAAATAACTGGTTGAAGACAAAGTCATGCCAAGATGAACCTTGAAAGAGTCAACAAATTATTATTTATAGCTTGTGTGGAGTAATAATGAGACTTTAGTGCTCATGCTTGTGGTAGACTAGATCTAGGGGGACCAGTTATGCTAGATTTTGTCTGCAGCAGAGACAATTTGATTATTTCCTATTCGAAGCATAACTTCCTTCCTTTTCTTATGTTGTAATAAATTGAGTCCTCCTAATGTCTTGGGAGTGGGCTTGTTGTTAGTTAGAGTTAGTTAGAAGTATCCTTTCTTTAGATAAAGTTCGGTCACCCCTTCTCAGAAGGTTAGAACTTCAGATATTGTATTTTTAGCTTTTAGTTTTGCTGAGAACAATTTTAGCTCTATTATGTTATGTCGACAGTTTTGGATATATAAAATGATACACTAGTTTGCAACATCTTAGTTAAGATTTTGGAAGACTCACTCAAGGGGGCCCACTTGGTGAGGATTCTAATATTTGTGTTTAGTAGTTAGTTTTCATGCAGTAGTTAGTTGTTGTCATGGTAATTGTTTGTTCCTACAACCGCTGGAAACTCCATCCCATGACTGTTCCTGCATCCAAAGCAGACAAAGAAGTTTCTTGTTTTCTTTCCATGGATTATATTGTCATTATTCATTTGAGTTCAGTTTAGATGATAGCTCCAGTTAAGCATTTTAGTTATTTACTTTCTATGCACTTTACTTTCAGTACCATTTCCTTTTCAGTCATAGAGAGCATGGCTATAATTGGGTCCCTAGTGCATATACAATGTTGACCCATTTCAAGTATACGTCCCTAGGTTGACATAAAATTATCCTTCATGGTGATGAGATAACTACTTAGCATGGATATCCAATCCCTAAGTTATAGTTCTAGGGCCTAGTTATTGAACCATTAAAGGGAACCAACAACTATCTCGCTAGTAAGTGGATCGATAAAGAATTAAGTTGAGATGAACCTTGAAAGGTTCTTGTCATAAATAATATCTCCAAGTTTCTTATCCTAGACAAACTAAGTGTTGGAAACAACTCCCCTTAAATGACACTCTTGGTAACTTTCCAATAATACCCGTTGAATCCAACATGTTTAAGAGTATTTGGGAATCCTAGGAGGCTATTAGAGAACATAATAAAGGATGTGAATTATTGAATTCTAATGACAATAGCTTAAATTTTGAGAGCTCCATCTAGTGGAACCTTACAAAAAAGGATAAACCACTTGCCTTATTACAGTGCTACTCAACAAAAACTTGGCATTTAAAAGGTATCAAGTGCTAAAATGACACAATTTGTAATATCCATCCAAACCTTAGAATGTGTTGAGTTATGAATTTAATTTTCCTCCAACACATTGGAGGACATACTCCATTCTTAGAGAAGCTTGCGGGAACATACTTTTCCCCATCTACATTGCTACTAAAAACATTTTTTTAGAAAGGCTTACCTAGATTGAAGGAACTATATTATCAAACTTGGAACCTAAACTTAGTTATAGATCTTTTCTCTCATCCCAAGATCTCACCAAACTCATAAATGATGGTAGAATCTTAATTGTTTTAGTAAGATTTGGTAAAGCAACTTTCAAGGTATAATGGAACAATGTGTTAGAACCCAACGTGGCTTGTTTTAAATGGGTTTTGATGCTTCAAAAACTTCCACTTGTTACATCTTCCTCTATGTATACTCTTTGTTTTGTTTGTAAACAACCTAAAAGCATCAGACATATATTCTTTAATTGTTTCTTTGCTAAAGATATTTGGAATATGCTCTATAATTTGGTTGGATGGGGAGAACATGGTAAAATTGATCGACAAAACACTCTTTTTTAATATGTTAATGGCTTAAATCAAACTTATAAATTGTCTTAGCTTATTTTGAACTATCTTGAAGGCTAGAAATGAGGAAATGTTTCAAGGTTGTGAGAGAGTGCTTATTGGGTCTTTAAGAATAATTTTTGATATTGTTTATGTGCAGGTACACTATGGAAATATTTAAGGAAAAGTTTCAAAAGTTGTGTAAAGATGGATCAATGGAGATCAACAAAGATGAGGTGAGATATGGAAGACAATGGCCTTACAATAAGGTTGATAGTACAAAATACATGTTATAAAAAAGAAATACTAAAAAATAAAAAATGCATGGACTAAAAAGAAAATAAATACAAGCAACACTCTACTAAGGTTCTAGAGACTAATTTCAACATCTAGAGAGGGTCAAGATTCTATATTAATTAGGGACAATAATTCACGGTAGAAATATAGTCCAATCCAATGACGAGTTGTCAATTATTGATCCGCCTTGAGTAAAAACTTTTGACTGCATCATGATGGCAGAACTAGATCTTTTCCAAAATCCTATCTTGCACATGACAAATATAACTATAGTTAGAATGAAGATAGAATTGTAGATGTTTTCTATCTCTAGGATAAGCATTTTGATGTATAGTTTTGTTGTCCTTTTGCTTATAATCAAGAAAAAGAAACAACATATTATTTTTATTTCTTTTGTTTCATACGATTAACAAAAATTATATATTTTCTAAAGTTGATCAAACCCTGCGTCTCAATAAAGATGTTTCACTTCACAATTTACTTAATTGACATGTACTTGATTATATACTTACAATTAAAATTGATTATGTAATTAATTTTTGCTTACAATATTTAATAATAAAAACACACATGTTACCTCGTCATTAATTAATTAATTTATCCTCACAAATGACATGGAGGGATATTTTCTAGTGCCTTGAAGATTACCACAAACTTTTATGAAAACTCTCAATCCCATTCTTTTTGTTATTATTATTTTATATATTACTACTAAACCATGGGTCTTTTAAAAAAGTTTTTATCTCTATTAAAAAAATATAGATAGGGACATCAATTAAGTGAAAAGAATCTTTGACGCCTTCCATATAACATCACTGATAGGTGAGTTCCTAATGATGGCTTCTAGCTTTAAAAAGAAGGAAAGAACAGCTTTCCCCCTCATGATCCAATGATGACAACTCTATATAAATAGTGGCATACCTAGATATGCAAATCTTACCATTGCAGCAATTATATTTAATTAAAATTTATACTTGAAAAGTCTTTTTGCAATTTATCAACTTGAAATATGTTTCTTAAGTGAGTTTTTTAATTTAAAAAATAAACTACACAGTGACCCTATTGTCTTATTAGAAGTGCTTGAATTATTTTGGAGTCTTAAAAGGCATTTTAACCATTATCTATGTTGAGATTTTTATGTATGTTTAACCAACATTTTACTTATATTGATTTTTTTAGTCATGTTTTTTGGGGGTCTATAGAAACATAAGAGTTAAACTTGTAAAATTGATCAAGGAGTTTTTTTAAATCTCTGTTAAACATATCCAGCAATTTACTTATGTTGATATTTGTAGTCATGTTTTTTTGGTCTATGGAAACGTGAGAGTTAATCAGGCTGCTTGGTGCACCTAGAACTCCTAAACCGTAAGTTGGATTTTGCCAATTTTTTTGGTGTAACTCCGTAGGTGGGTGAAGTGCTTAAAACTAAAGTTTCGGCTATACCCGCTATGTTCTTTACCAATAGTCTTTCACTAAAAAATGATAGTACTTGTGGCCAAATGTCCCACTAGTCCTTACAAAATGTCCCCATAGTCTTACAAAATGTCCCAATAGTGGTACAGAAATGGACCAATTACCAACAAAAATAGCTAAAAAATGATGGACTACTAATGAACTTTGATTATAATATGATATTTAAACTTGTGAAAACTGATCTAACAAAAAAATTAGAATACTAGGTAATTGAGAGAGTGCTTGCAGAATTTGTGAACTATGATTATGACCACCAAAAACGATCGGAAACTTAGACGGAGACATTTTATGATAGAAGACTTGTTCTTGACCGATATAGTGTACACGCAAGACTAGATATTTCAAGCTACAAAAGATGCTAATTAAATGGAGAAAAAATATCTAAAAAGCTCCCAGTCTTCCACTTATGTGGGCCATATGAAATTCTAACTAAAATGCTGCAATTGATCCAGGTGTTGCAGGCCTCCTCCTCCACCACCAATTTCCCCTAAAAGCTGGCATAGTAGTTGTTAATTGCCTGTCAGAAAACACCACATTCAGGGCTGCAACTGCAACTGCAACAGCAACTCTTTTCTCCGACGTCACAAGTCATAAATACAGAAAAGCACAGAGCACAAACCCTATATACGTGCCTCTCAATAAAATATCATATCTCCAGAAAAAAACTCTGACTGTGAGTGTCAGAATAGAGCCTAGGATTGTAGGCTTTAACGAAAATGTCGTTTTAAAGTAACCCTTTTAAGGGCTTGAATCCGTAAATAGCTGGAAATCTGTAATTGAGTGGACTGGAACGTTTACCAGTTGAGTGGACTCGAACCTCTGATCTTCAACTGCTCTCTCGGATCTGCCATTGCAAAAGCTTGAAATTGAAGCTTTTTAGTACTACAGACATGCACATGCAATTATATAATTTAACGAGACAATTTGCAGTATAATTTCTTAACCCTGGGTAAAATATTTGCAGCTAATCATTTCATCATTTCCGTTCACCATTCGTGTGTCTGCTTGTCGAAGCTCAAATAACAAGCAGCGAATCAAAGTGCATGCCAAATTCCTTTTACAAAACACCAAAAACAGCATTTCCAAAATTGCTACTAAAATATACTGAAGCTAAGTGAAAAAGGGGAAAAAATAATTCAGCATTTCAATCACTGCCACTGGAAAACACCGAAGCTCCCGTGAAAACGAGACAAATATATTGATTTAATAAAAATAATCGATCTGAGAAACGTAAATTGATCCAGGAACGCTTTCCCTGACAAGAATAAGTTAAGCGATTTAGAGGCCGGGGAGCCTGTTATATGTACAGTACCGATCATCAATCATTCTCTGTACAAAAGGTAGTCCTTTCAAATAAGAAAAAAGAGTAATTTTTTCTTTTTTTTTTGTTATGGCTCTGATTCCAGAGCTACGCCGTTCCCTAAAAGCCGATATTTACATATTTTATATATGTACAGAGGAAGAAAACCCTATACTGCAAGCTGATACCCTCAAAGCAGAAACCCTATCATAACCCTAACGCAGTAGCGAACGCACATTTCCAGCCCCATGTTCTCAGTAGTTCTTCAGAGAGTCCAGCCATTGCTGTAGATACTTCTGGTTATCTGCAAACAAAATACAAAAAAGTCTTACAATTTAAAACCTTCCATGTGAAAAATAAAACTAAGTCAACAGGGGATGAAGACAATATACCTTGAGAAGGACTGGTAGAGAGAGCTGCATTTAACAGCTGAGACTGAGGATCATCATGACGAGCAGAATCATTAACCTTCTCCTTCTTTTTCCGAGGATCTTTGCCAGGAAGCGCCCTGAGGCCATAGCAAGGGACCAAAACTGCAAAGCTTCTCTCGGACTCTGTTTCAGTTGAGAACTCAGAGGACTGGTGTTCGAACCACCCGATGGACCAGTCCGAATCTCCGGAATCTTCCGAATCAGACATACAAACCCCGTCCGCCGGAACAATCACGCCATTAAACTCTGGATCAGTCGGAGGCTTGCAATCACGCCCTGCTCCCTTTCCCCCTTTACTCTTCCTACTTCTCCTCCCCGACCCACCTGCCACATCTTCTTCCTTCCGCCGCTGTTCAGCCAAAGCAGGAGACGCCGCAGGTCGGAGTTTCGAATCCCGCCGACGCCATAGCCATCGAGAGAGGCTGAAAGTCATAGCGATCTCACAGAAAAACAAAAGATATTTCACCAAACTAAACCCTTCCAGCGCTCAGGAGGCTTCCTCTACAGTGAAACCCCCGCCATTAGAACAGCCGAGCTACTCCTGAAACAAATTCTGGGAAGTGACGGAAACAAGAATTTAAATCCAAAACATTTGTTTATTCATTCTTAAATCTTGTTCCGTAAGAAACAGAATAGCTGAAAGCCCAATTATATCCTTCGTCTGAAAGCTGGCATCAGACGGATTTCCTCCGCCGGTAAAACAGCATTAAATCTCCTACTCGTTTCTCCCGATCGGACGATCATAAATGCGCCCAGAATCTCAGATCACAGGCTCCGTCCGATTATAATGGACCCGCACCAAGAAATAATAAAAAATGCAGTCTGTGTCTCCGCTGCCACACTTCTCTGATCGTATGTGCTGAGGAGGACAAGTGGCGTGTTTTGATTGGATGTCTGTATCAAAGCAAATTTACTACTTCCGCCGCTCGCGGATCGCCTGCTTCCAATCATCATGCACTAGCAGCCAATATAGACTACACCCATTCCTAAGAATATTTTATCTTTTGCTTTTGGGTAAATAAATCGCTATTTAAGATTTTCTATATTAGCCAATTGGGTTTTTAACTTTTAAACCAAGGTATAGTAAACCTAGAGAAACAAAAATTGATATTTTGTTGTAAATACAAAAATTCCCATGATTGTTCAGTCAATTGCTTTGGATATGAATCTTTTAAATTATAATATTTGCATGTACGTCATTTTTAAATGTTTTGGGTTTATAGTGATTAGATTGTCTTTTATATTTTGATTAGCATATTCTACCTTGATTCCATTATCACTTATTCTTGAAATCAAAGTATCTGACTTTGATTTTATTATCACTTATTCTTGAAATCACATTATCCGACCTTGATTCCATTATCACTTATTCTTGAAATCACATTATCCTAACTTTGATCACATTATCAATCATCCCAAAAATCAATCATTGTCCTTAAATCTACTATTTGCTACCTTAGTTTAGGTTTGTGAAAGTGTAATTGATCTTAGACCATTCCTGCACATATATTTAAATCCAGCATTTCTTAAATTCAAATTCAAAACCTTTTTGTTGTTTTCACTAGTTATTATAAGCTTACTAAAGTGTGAACTATTCCACATTGCACTCTAGAGTGTTGTATCTAAAAACTCTTCAATTCATTTAAGATTTGCTTATAATATGAAGAAAAAAAGTCAAAGAGCTTTAGAAATAATTAGTAATATGTGCTTTATTTATGACATCATCATAGGTTCACATTGCATTATCTTTATTATCCTCAATCTTGGTTCACCATTGTTAAATTGATCCATCCAAGGGTCTATAACATTGTAAATTGTAAGCACCTTGCTAAGGTGTACAATTTATGCTTAACCCATTTTAGTGTATGTTCATCCTTCTATGCATTATAGGACTTTTGCTAGGTATTTAAGTCATTTCTCTCAATTTAATTAATGTGGGCCCTTAATTATGGGTGTCCTCCTTTAATTGTTTCATCCATTCAATTATGATTTGCATACATAGGCCCTATTATCATGTGTGGCCTATTTCATACGTTTTCATTTATCACACCTCAGTTTTGTGCACATTTTGAGTATCACCATGTCTATATTGACTCCCAATTTGAATTTGAGCCATGATTGGCTCGTCAAGGGTTGTCGTGGATGTATGAGGTGACCCAAGTTGTTCCCTGCATTGGGATGCACCCCTTACGTTGCAAATTGGGCCCAATTTTAATCAGAGAGAGGTCTTTTGATATTGAGCAAGACTCTAACTCTATGTCAACCTCCTTCAAGTTTTGAGCCCCGAAATGGCTATGAGGGGTATATAAGCAAGGCTACCTCCCTCATTTTGGCATAGCATACAAGCCTAAGGAATTCAATCACATCTCGTAAGCATTCATGATCTTAAGCACTCAAGGAGAAATCAAGCATTCAAGCATATCAAGCACTTAAGGCACTTTGTTCCTCATATCCTTCATTGTGGAAAGCACCAACAATCATCATGGAAGCATGTCTTTTTTGATGTCCTATTAGGTTTTTATGGAGTCGTGTTGTTTCGTCAACACTTGTGATCTCATTTCGAGCACATTCACAAGATCAAGATGTAAGAAACTTATCAAGCCTCTGCTACTAATAGCACGCTTCATTTCATTTATGCAGTTTCTATTCGGTTTCAAAGTTAATTCCTATATAGGGGTTTGACTTAGGCAAACCCTTTTCCCCAACACTTTCCCCTCTTTTTTGTGTGTAGGTGACAAGTGACAGAGTTACAGATTCAGCTATAGGAAGGTCTGACAATCTACTTCTGATCCATGGTTTTTGCATCACATTTTGGTAGCCTCCCACCATCAAGGGAAATTCTAGTCACCCCCTATAGTCTAGGGTTACCCTTGATAGTAAATTTTGGCTATCTCTAAAGAATATTTTATTGTCATTAGTTTAGGCAAAGTCATAAGAATCACTAGATTCAATCGGTGAAAAGTAGAAAAGAAAATATATGAGTAGTCGATAATGTACACCGACCAAGACAGTGAAGTCGGTAAAGCGTAGACACTACACCGAGAGCACACAGTTTACCGAACACTGAGCGCATAGATAGTACATCGAGTTGACAGTTACTGAATACAAAAGAGCAAGTTATCTGAGTGAAGAGAAGTTACTCTACAGAGTTACTTAATGGATTGTAAAGTGATAAGGACACATTTAATACATTGACACAATATTAATTGTGATTCTACAATGCACGAAGATGAGTTTGTTACACAATCAATGATCAAAATAATTCAAAGAGAAGATCTGAGAAGCAGATTAAGCGGTTAATCAAAGATTGCTATTTCCAAGAAAAATGACAAGTACCAAGGTAAAAGTGACATAGTCACCGAGCAGAAAAGCATATCTAACGATCAAAATAAATTATCAGCAACCTAACGCATAATATTAAGAGGCATTGAATATTATACTTAAAGGATGATTTATAGAGAAAAAGTGTGATATAGAGATGACAAAGGAGAAAAGAGACAGAGTACAGAGAAGGCTTTTATTGAAGAACATAAATCAGAGCAGAGCGCACAGAGCTGATATTTTTCTCCAGTAGAGAAAATCTTAGTAGTGTTATAGATTGTAATTGAGGTAACACATGTATTTTAGAGCACATAGAGTATGATCAGCATTTGTAATTGATGCATTATAGCAGACATTTATAAGTTGTTAATACTATTGTATTGAGAGCTAGAAATTCAATACTGGGTAGATCTTGACCGATCAGATATATTTAAAACCTTTAACATGGTACATCTCTAAGTTTAGAGATTGTAAAATCCTCTAGCCAAGTAGACCTAACAAGTCTTTATATACTCTTAACCAGGTAAGCTATCAAAATGGCTAAACTATGTAAGCTCTAACCGATCGCCCTTTATACTGCACTTAGTGAAGGTTGTGGGTGTCATCCCCACCGCAGTTTTGTCATCTAACCAAGGATTTTTGCATAAACAAAATCATGGAGTTATGAGTTCATTTACTTGAATGATTTTATGTTATGTTTTATGTTCTATTTCAAGTAATTGCATTCGGTAAAACAACAGCAATAGTATACAATTTAAGTTATAAAAGTTTTTGTGGTACTGATTCACCCGTCCTCTCTCAGTCCCAACTTTCCATAGTCATTCCAACAATTGGTATCAGAGCTATTACTCTTGAGTCATAGGCTTTGACCACCTGAGAGTTAAAGATCCTAGTCATGGAAAGTTTTAGCCAATTCAAAAAAATTGATGGTCTTGAATCTGAGTTGGAAGGTGCAAGAGAGTTAATCATTGATCTGAAGAAGAAACTTGAGAGATCTTTAAGGGTTAGACTGAGAATTTATGATGAACTAAAGGTTACACAAGAACAAGTTGATACACTTGAAATAATGTATCTAAAGGCAGTGTTATTGATGAATCTGAAACAACTATCAAAGAGCTGCAAGAAAAGAATGATACACTTACCGAGCGGTTGGACCTAATGAAGATAGATCTTGAAACCAGCATGATAAGAATGACCGAATTGATTGAAGGAAAGAGGATTGTTGAAGATGAAAATAAAATGGCAGAAGATGATAAAAGATAAGTTGAAATGAAGCTATTGGAAAAAGATAATGTGATCATGATAATGACACAAGTTCACTATGACATGACTGATCAACTTATGAGTGCAAATCAAGATAACACCATAAAAGAATTTGAGAATCAAGCACTGAAAGTTGAAATTTAAAGAATTGATCAAAGACTGAAAGATGAGAAAGATGTAAATGCAATACTGAAAAGAAACAAAGAAGCACTGAAATCTCTGGATCAATAATTCAAGAATCAAAAGCAAAGAAATGACAAAGCAGGTATTGGATTCAAAGAGGAATACACCATCGAGAAAGGAGAATCGTCAAAAGCAGAGAAAGACGAAAGTACTACATCCCCACTGAGACAAAAGAAGCCAAGTCGCAATTATTGTCGGAAGCCTGGACATACTGCTAATGTTTGCAGGAGCAGGAAAGGTAAATCACCGAGTACGCCTAACTTTGACAGTTATTGTTTTAGATATAATAGGCATGGACATCAAGCATTTTAATGCAGAACTAATTTTGCTAACAATACAAGGAAACCTAAGGTTGATGGTTATTGCAAGAATTGTAATAAGTTTAGACACAAAGATGAAGACTGCAGAATAAAGAAAATAAATGTTAATTGGAATCCTAACCGAGAGAATGCTAAAACCAACCAAGCAGGCATTTCTATACCATGGAACTATAATAGAAGAATTTCATGTTTATCCTATGGAAGGTATGGACGCATTGCTGGATATTGCATGTTGACGCACGAAAGGAATAATAGAAGAGCATGGAGAAAGATTGGCATGACATGTTTTCATTGTCACAAGGAAGGACACCTTGTAAGGAATTATAGATACCGAGGTGATGCACTGACCAAAGATGAATATGAAGTAAAAGCCCCTACTACTGTTGAGGAAATCCAAGAAAAAATGAGAAAAACTTGGAGGAGAAAGACTCGGGATGAAGGGACATCATCTGGAAGCACAGACTGCACCATCTCTACCGAGTTGGTTACACTGAGCTCCACCTAGTTGGTGAGAGGTATGTAGGAACTGCATGCTTATAATAAATCCTACTTCAGCTCCTAGAAATAGAATTGAGATCCATATCAGCTTATTGAGATGCAATTGGATAAGTTGTATAAGTTTTGGATGAATATTGTTAAATATAGTTATTTTGTTTAACTCGGTCGAGCAAAGTAACTATGCAGTCGGTATAAAGTTAAAAGGGACTCGACAAGCGAATTTAATGCACATTAATAGAGTCGTTGGAAACCCTAATCGAGGAAAAAGTATAAATAGGTCATTTTGCAAATAATTTGAACCTAACATATATAGAAAGAACATCGAGCACATTTGCAGAGCGACTATCCCGAGCAAATTCAAAGTGACTACGAGGTATTTCCAAATCTTTGCAAGAGTTTTAAGAAACATTTGAGATATTTTTGGAATTGAGTTTGCAAAGTCATGGTTTGTCAAAGCATGCCCTAGTTTGTTTAATTGAAGCATTTGAAGTTATCAATGGCACCAAAGTTACAGACACCTATAGTTGTGAAGGAAGTAGAACCAGTAAATCCAAAATAAAATTACCCCTAGCTATAGACACTGGGACAGAGATGATGGGAGCTCTATCTTCAATACCACTGAGAGTTATATTAATTGAAGATGTACCCACATTTATACATTGTAAGATTGAGGATTTGTGCAAAGTGGAGATAGATACATCATTCAACAAGTTGCGCAAGAATGGGAAAGTGAAGGACGAGCATACTCACATAGAAGAAAAAGTTTTGACACATGTTGTTCACTTACCAAGGGTTTTTAAGATAGAATGGATAAGAATGGTACTCAGCCAAGTACATGACCTATTCATGTGGTTGGATGAACCTATGAAGATCACGAAGGATATATTGCATATCATTACTGGATTCCCCATCGGAGACAAGCCCAAGGACACTAAGAAAATCGATAAAGGTAAGCTCACTGAGCTCACTAAAGCACAATGGGATGGCAAAGGGATGAGAAAATCCACAGTGACAGACCTCAAGTTATGGTATGCTTTAAATATCTTATCATACCGAGTGTTCCAATCATCCCGAGTGGATAGTGTACCATGTGGAGCACTGGATTTGGCATACAAGATAGTAAAGAAAGGACTTAAGTTGGATATATGTGAAATCCTGCTGAAGCAATTAGAAGACATATGAACACAACCAGGAAAGAAAAGACTAACACACTAAAGTTTAGTTCATTATTGGTATGTATATTCTTCTATTTTCATAATTAATTTCCCTCCATTGGAGATGTAGTTTGGATCTTCGGAAGACCTATTCTTTATCAAATAAATGAGTACATACAAAGTTTAGGAGATAATTTGATGCTATCATGTCTGAATATTTTCTGAATTTCTAAGAAATATTACATAAGAGGTATAGGATACCACCTCAACTAGTTACAAAGTATCAAGATAATATATGTTTTGAGGTTGAGATTAACACTTGTATTATCAAGGTTGTTGAGCCTAGAACCAAATGGATACAACTGACAGGTTCTGAATTGGACATTGATATTGGATCACAATAGATTTAAGCACTACTTGCTAAACTTGTTGATCCCAAAGCTAAGAGGCATGAAACCTATGAAGAATTGAAAGTGAGAAATAAGTAGAATAGTGTGATACTCAAAGTAGTCAAGAAAATAGGAAAGATGATTGATAAACTATCCAAGACATTAAGAGTGGATGAGACAAGTGCTAAGGACACAAATGAAGAGAAAGCTATTATTGTTGTTGAAAAAAAATTGGCACTTGTAACTTCACCAAGCACGAGAGACATTGGAAGAAACACCATATCTTTAGTAAAACCGAAGGAAAAGGAAGTTGTTGTAAAGATCAAACGAAAGGTAAAACTTAAAGGAGAACACGAGGAGGTAAACCAACTATAAGTTCACGAAAAAAGTTAATACTTGGAGTAGTATGAGGAAAATGTCAAACTGCAATCACTCACAAACAAGAGCCATTAGAGGGTTAGCATCTAAATTCAAAGTGAGATGAAAGCAACAAAGCAAAGTAAATTATCGTCATATCATCGGATAGAGCTAAAAACAAGTTGCACCCATGAGGCTTGTTTGATTTGCTGTTTTGGATGGTATGTGGGTGTGCTCTCTCTCAAACACACAAAGTGCAATGGATCCCAATGCAATGCAAGATTTGATAAGCAAGAAGAGAGATTCAAGAGCTAGTATGAAGAGCTAGTCTCAAATATTCTTCAAGATGATATTCTAAGCTTATGAAGATGATATGCTAACTATGCAAGATTGAAGTTATGAAAGATGCAAAGTAACAACTATGATTATTTTAACCAAATTGAAGCCTTGCATGTGATATCTATATGATTCAAACATGAAACTAAGAGCATATGAAACATGAAATCTAGAGCTATGTTAGCATAATAACAATGTAAATATGAGAGATGAAAAATCAAGAGGGGAAGGCCTCTATTATAGAGTTTTGGAGGAGGAGAAGAGGGCTTGGATGATGTGGCATCTATGTGGCATCCACATAAGAGCCACATAAGGGACACATAGGCTTGAGGGGATGGCCAATTTTGAGTCAAACTTGGCATTA
>MU223392.1:706114-727333 GCA_018584345.1 Thuja plicata
GAAAAATATGGAGAGCACATCTGATTTTGATATTGCAAGAGGAGGTATGCATCAAGTGTTAGAAAACACAGATGACAAGATTCCTTTGCATGGACTAGATGCTCAAACAAAAGCACACTGCAAAAGACACATGTATCAGTATTCACCAGTCACAACGCACCAAGATATAGCAGATCGAGGTAGTGGTGAGTAGGCGTAAACCAACACAAAAAGATAAAATCAGTAAAGAAGGCCTCATGACCAAGCAGTCATTCAGTCCAAAGTTCTTGCCATGAACAGGATTGATGTGATGAAGGATTTGATAAGCCGACGCTGGAAGGATGCATGCTAACAGGCAAAGATTAGATTGGATTTGATTAAAAGATATTCGCTGGCAAAAGCTATGAACGAGATGAGGAGCAAGGACAATTGGTTGCAAAACTGAGTTGTTGAAAACATGATTGCAGGCGCAAGAGTCAAAACGTCACTGAAAAGTGAAAAATTGAGTGATGCAAAAAATAACCGATGGTTTATTGCAAGATTTTTTAGAATATTTGATTATCTGGAATTTTTAGAAATTTTTGAATTTTTTGGATTTTTTGGATTTTTTAAATGTTTTTGGTATTTTATGCGTAGTTAAGTTGTACAACGAGACGATTTATACAAAAATATACATGGGAGGAGGAAAATGGGTGGGGAAAATTTTTGGGGAAAACGGGGGCTATAAGAAGGGCTGGGGGGCTTAAAGAAGGTCATTTGTGAAAACTGAGCTCTGGAGTGAAAATCATGGCTGATGAGAGATTGAAAGGGTAGTTGGGGGAGCATGTGCACACACACAGGAGGCCCGCGGAGTGACCGATACCGGTGAGTGATTCAACCGAGACCTCACATGTATTACTGTCAATGTTTTTTAATGCATTGGGATAGGTTAGGGGGCAATAAATGCTTAAAAATTGGGTTTTAGACCGAAGATGCCGGTTCTTGAACCGGCGTCTGCGAAGATACCGATCCCCGGATCTGTGTCTTCGCAGATGCTGATTCCTGAACTGGCATCTCCAAAGATGTCGGTGCCGGACCAGCGTCTTTGAAGACATCGGACCCAGACCCGTGCCTGCGAAGAATACGATCTACAAGGAAGACAATCGGAGGCACCGGTGCATGAACCAGCGTTTTTGGCTGAACTGACATTTGCGCCCAAAGGGGCAGGCACCGCGGGGAAGGGAAACAGAGGGACTCAACGGGGGCCGGGGATAGGTCGACAAAAGACCTAGGGACAAGATGCCCCAATTTGGGAGGGATTAGGCTAGGACCAAAAGAAATATGGGCTGACATGGTGGATTTTGGAATGTTACAGGAGCAGTTCCCACCATTGGGATCCCGGGAGCATTGGTCGTCGACCATGGAGTTGGAGCCGCAGCTCACAGAGGAGGACTGGGGATTGTTAGTTGTTGTTGGGTTGGACTATGTGCCCTATTGGCCTAGGCTATGGGCGCACAATGGGATGATGACCGTGTTGATCGAGCGGTGGCACAGTGATACCACCACATTTCATTTGCCTACTAGAGAGGCGACTATTACACTCAAGGATGTCTGACGGATCCTTCGGATACCTATCCGAGGGGTGATTCCTCAGTACCAGTTAAAGGATAGCGACCACTATATGGAGATTTCTTTCAGGAGACTGATGAGGCAGATTCCCACATACAGGACCTGGATGCCCTGGCAGCCAGTAGTCGACAGGAGATTACGGTGGATAGCCTTGTATTTGGCTGCGTTGATCGGAGGGCGCATGTTAGCTGACCTGGCTTGACACAGTTTTGGCATGGGATGGTCGCGAGTGCTAGAAGAGATGCTAGAGGAGGGTACTTCTTATTGCTGGGGGTACATTGTCCTCAGACAGTTGTACCATGATTTACACATGGCTGTGTACTGCGGGGTGCACAACATGGGTACAGGAGTCACTCAAATATTAGTGTGGGTCTGGGAGCATATCACAATATTCTGACCGATGAGAGTGCGAGAGGCACGATAGCCTAGAGAGCCCTATGCGTGTAGATATAGGCGGCCTCTGAGATACACCTCCATCAGTTAGATAGGATACTGGCGGCGATTGCTCGATGAGGTACAGGTTTTCTGCTGGACCCCGTACAAACTCTGTGAGCCAATGGGAGCTATGGACTGGGCGGCAGTAGTTGAGGATGGATTCAAGGACTTCTTGTACCTGTCATATGTATAGACTGACTGCTTTCTTCTGGGGAGGACTATCCACCAAATAGAGAGATACAGACCATCCAGGGTCATGAGACAGTTTAGATTGCAGCAGGGGGTGGTGGTAGAGGATGCCTTACATCCTCATGTCACCAGGGAGGTGGGTGTGTGGGGGAGATACACTAACACTCTTATAGTGAGAGAATCCTAGAGGGAGATGGTGCGAATAGATTTTGTGGCACGACCTGATGTTATGGATGCAGGGATGACTCCTGAGTACGTAGCATGTTGGGCCGCACATGTGCCCCTACGACTTACAAACCTTGTTCAGGTGGCTTCTCACGAGCAACCGACTGGAGATATGGATGTTGATGATGGGACAGCCATGGGAGATACCTCGGAGACCTCGGCAACAGGTCAGAGGAGGAGGCCACAGAGATAGGTTAGACCTCGTATAGAGGAACAAATAGGGGCTAGGCTATATTAGGGGCCACAAGGGCCACCAGTAGATGGGAAGGACCAGGCACCCCAGGTGCCAACCCAGGGACAAGGATAGGTACAAGAACTATAGGTTCCACCACAGGTACATAAGCCATAGGGGCTACAGGGGCCACCAGCAGGATATGTAGCACAGGAGACTCATGACACTGTCATCGCTGAGCGAGACAGTCTACAGACAAAGTGTGCACGACTGCGAGGATTACTAGGCACGACACAGGTATCAAAGATGAGCCTACATACTAAGATGACCCGGATACAGGGGTTACTGACAGCAAAGACAACACGGGCTGATAGGGCAGAGGGTTCATTGGATACCCTATAGGACAAGGTGGACGTAGGAGAGTTCTCCATGGTTGACTTGACACGGGTTGTTGCAGAGCTACGCACCGAGATTGGTACACTCACAGACCAGTTGGGGACTCTAATAGAGCAGATGGATCAGGCTACTAAGAAGATTATCTCATTGACCTCACAGAGGGATGCCGCACAAAGGCGGGCTGAGGCCTATAGGGCAGAGTGGGACATTGCTAGGCAGTGACCACTGCAGGTGGAGCTGGATAGGTTGTAGCTGAGACTTTTGTAGCTCTTAGAGATGCAACTAGGGAAGGCAGAGAGGCAGCCCACTATCGGTTTCTATATCACCAGCTTGTTCCTGAGGGACAGAGACAAGAGTACTCAGAGAGATCTCGATCTCATAGCACAGTGCAGACTTCAGCGTCTTAGGGATCTGTGGGGATGCCACCACGTCCGCTGCCAGAATAGGAAGGTGGATCATCACAGCCACCGACATGATTCAGCAGAGGATCATGTGACACACATTTTTGCATTTTGAGATGTACATGTATATTGGGACCGAGGTGCACCTGATGTATTTTATTGATGACAGACACATGTACTTATGGACATTTGATATATATATGATGATCGATGAGGACTCTATGATGTTCATGATGTATGATTTTCATACTTTGATATATATGATGTTTTGAGGCATATGCCTATATGATTACTGACATTTGATGCTTGCAGGATGAGATGCATATGTATGACAAATTGTGTATGCAGGATGGTTTTATGACTATGTATATATGATGTACTGACGTGTGTGGATGCAGGATGTGATGTAATTTCATGATGTATGCAAGGTATATGTTGATGTTTTATGAATATGTATATGAATGCTGGATGAATCTAAATGAATCTTAACAATGCAAGACTATAATGATTTAAATGAGTTAACAATGAAATCTAAATGATTTAACAATGCAAGAGTAAAATGAATCGAAATGTGTTAACAATGCAAGTCTAAAATGAATCTAAATGTTAAGACTAAAATGAATCTAAGATGAATTAATTATGCAAGATGTACATGATTTAACAATGCAAGATGATAAAATGAATCTAAATGTTTTAACAATGCAAGATGTAAAATGAATCTAAGTGTTTTAACAATGCAAGATGTAAAATGAATCTAAGATGAATTAATTATGCAAGACACTAAAATGATTTTGACTATGCAATTAAATGAAGAACTTAATGAAATCTAGTGATGGATTTTAATGCAAACTAATAATGAACCTAATGATGAAACTAATGTGACAACCAGATGCAATGGATGCGACGGATGCAACGGATGAGATGGGACCCGTATTTTTGTTGTGTGTCACGATCAACTGATGAACCAGACAGGAGGACTACGAAGGACCAGGCAAGGAATGTTAGCATGACAAGGACCTGGGATGTTAGTGTGATGGCGAGAAGACTGGATATGTCATGAATATACAAGGATCAAACTAAGCAATTAATTACAAGCGAATAATTACAAATGATTTATGTACACATGTTGCCTTCGAGATATGATTGGATCATGTTTTTTGATGCGTGCGATAGTTTAGTATGTTGATTTGATTAGTTCAAGAGGAAGGATACTTCCTATGAGAACCCAGAGATGATGATGTTCTAGAATTAAGTCTACGAGAGGAAGGATACATCCTCAAAGGACCCATTTCCAGAAAGATGGGATTCATAAATATAATAGGTCAAGGTGCACTGCGATCAAACTGCGGAGCCAAGATGTCATCAAAAGGTGCTTGCCAAAACTTAATATTTTAAGAGCGTAACTAGATCATGTTCTGCAAGGATACCAACCAAGGACACGAGATATATATAAGCAACACTAAGCAGACGACTAGATGGAATATGTACAGGGTTGAAGCTCAGGGATTGGGATAGTACAATGTATGAACAACAATATACAAGATTATGTGTACAAAAGCTCAAGATACAAGATAGGAGGATCACTTCGGACTAGTGTGTATGATATACGAACACCCAAGGAATACGGGAAATACTGAGGTTAGCAAAAATTTGATGCTGGTGATGGAGGGAAATGAGATTTTGATAGATAATGGAACAGTCCACTATGTGTGACGCCTGTTTCTAGGTTTTCATCATGCATACTTGTCCAAGGCACCTGATTGCCAAGTTTTCACCATTGGACGAAATTTTTCTCTTTTTTATTCTTTTTTTATTTCTTTGGATCTTTTTGATGTTTTTCATGTTGCCTAAGTGCCTGTTTGTCAAGTTTTCACCGTGACAACCATTTTTTTTTTAGCTTCATTTTTCTGCTTTTTTGAGATTTTTTTCAGGACTGTTTTACATTGTTTTTGTGCTTTCTTCAAGACCTTTTATGCTTTTATGGATTGTCTCAGATAACTGGAATGAGCAACCAACCGTTAGGCATAGAAGTGCCTAAGATGAATGATGTTGGTAGGATCATTCAATGGTTCTCCTTCAGGAGTGGAGAGTTGATATGCCCCAGAATCGAAGCATGTAGTGACAACATAGGGGCCTTGCCAAGTGACTTCAAACTTACCTTTCTTTTCCTGATCAGTACCCACTTTCTAATTTTCCTTTAGCACAAGGTCCCCTACCTAGAACTGGCGTAGGTGGACCTTCTTGTTATAGTTCCTCTTGACTCTATTTTGGTAGACAATCAGATGATCATATTATTTTTGGCGCTTTTCATCTAGTAGATGAAGCTGTGTGAGTCGTGCTACTTGGTAATCTTCATCATCAATCAGGCCTCTCAGTGATACCCAGAGGGATAGTAGTTCGACCTCAATTGGTAAGACTGCTTCAGCACCGTAGACTAAGGAATAGGGAGTAGTGCCCAGTAGGAGTACGGTAGGAAGTGCAATATGCCCAGAGGGAAAAATTGATCTAGAGATGCTACTCACGACCAGTATCATTGACAACTTTCTTAAGGATTGTGAGGAGGGTTTTATTAGTTTCCTCATCTTGGTTGTTATCTTGAGGGAAATATGGACTGGAGAAATGGTGATGGATATGGAGATGAGCACAGAGATCACTAATGTGTTGATTTTCAAATGGTGTACCATGATCTATGAAAATAGTGAAGGGTATGCCGAAGCGGAAAACAATGTGATAGAGGATGAATTTGGATATCTGGACACCAGTAGTGAGAGTGAGCAGAATTGCTTCAACCCACTTTGTAAAGTACTCTGTTGCTATGATTATGTACTTGTGGCTTCAAAAGAGAGGGGAGTAATCTTACCAATGAGGTTAAAACCCCAACAAGAGAAGGGCCAAGGAGGCACAATAGGTCTGAGGTCTTGGGCAGGAGCATGGATCAGATTGGCATACTATTGGCAAGGTAGGCACTTCTTGACAAACTCACAAGCATCATGTTCTATTGTAGGGCAATAGTACCCTGTACATAAAAGTTTCTTGGCTAGGACCATGCCACTCATGTGTGCACCACATATTCCAGCATGTGCCTCTTGTAAAGCCTGGGCGACTTCATTTTCATCTAAACACCTAGAGAGCATGTTGTGATAACCTCGATGATAAAGGGTATTGGCTACAAGGGTGTATCAGGAAGCTCTACGGATAAATTTTTGGCGTTGGGTTGCAGTGAGATGAGGAGATATGATACCATTTTGTAGGTAAGCTTAGATATCATGGTACCACGGGGACTGGGGACCAACCAAGACACATACGTGATTCGATTCATCGTTCTCATAAGTGGGAGCATGTAGTTGCTCAACTAAGAATTCATATTGAGTAGAATCATGAGGAATCTCTAGGAGGGAGCCAATTGTGGCCATTGCATCAGCAACCTTGTTCTATAAGCATGGTACTTGTGTTATCTGCAAGTGGAGGAAATGTTCTTTCATCTTGTCAACCATCTGCTTATATGGTGTCAATTTGTCATCTTTGGTTTGATACTCATCGAGAACTTGTTTGATGATGAGTTGGGAATCACCAAAGACATTTAGAGCTATGATGTTCCATTCTATAGCCATGCAGAGTCTTGCGATTAGTGCCTCATATTCTGCAATGTTGTTCGTACAGGGAAATCCCAATTTGAATGACATAGGGATGTAATCACCTTGAGGGGTGACAAAAAGTATTATTGCCCCTACGCCATGAGCTGTGTAGGACCCATCAAAGTAGAGTTGCCAAGTTGGTTGTTCTTCTATCATGTACAAATGCTCATCTAGAAATTCTGTGACCAAAGGATATGCATCTACCAATGGCGCTTATGCTAGCTGATCAACGATGACTTACCCTTTAATGGCTTTTCTATCTACATATTGAATATCAAAATCACTTAGCAACATAACCCATTTTTCCATTCGACCTATGAGCGTAGTCCTAGAGAGTAGATACTTGAGAGGATCCACCTTTGAAATGAGCTTGGTTGTATGACTAAGCATACAATGGCAAATTTTTTGATTGGCGAAGACCACTGCCAGACATATTTTTTCCATAGGTGAATAGTTGAGCTCATAACCCACTAAGGTCTGACTGATGTAATAAATAGCTCTTTCTTTACCTTCATCATCCAACTGAGCGAGGATTGCCCCCAGTGCTATGGTAGTAGCAAAAATATATAGGATGAGTGGTCGACCAAGTACAAGTGGTACCAAGATGGGTGGATTAGCCAAGTATTCGTTGATTTTGTCGAAACTCTTCTGACACTGAGGATCCCACTTGAATGTGTTATCTTTTTGCAGGAGATGAGTGAATGGTTGGCACTTGTCTGCTAGTTGAGAGATAAAATGGTGCATAGATTGTAACTTTCCTTGGAGGATGCTCAGTTGTCGTAGTGTTTTTGGTGGAGGAATTTCTATGATAGTTTGCACCTTCTTTGGATCTATTTCAATTCCTTGTCTAGATACAATGAACCCAAGGAGTTTGCCTGATGTGACCCCAAAGACACACTTCTTAGGGTTGAGCATTAAGCAGTAGTGTCCAATTCTGTCAAAGATGCACTCCAAAACATTGAGGTGATCTTCCCTCTTAACTAATTTTGCCAAGATATCATCGACATAGTCTTCAAGAATTTTTTGTATCATATCATGGAAAATGACAATCATGGCCCTTTGATAGGTTGCCCCAGAATTCTTCAAGACAAAAGGCATCATGTTATAGCAGAAGGTGCCCCAGGGGGTTGTGAATGTTGTCTTATGCTGATCTTCTTCTGCAATGCAGATCTAATTATATCCAGAAAAGTCATCCATGAGTGACAACATCTCATGTCTTGCTGTGAGATCCACAATCATTTCTATATTTAGAAAGGGGAAATCATCCTTGGGACATGCCTTATTGAGATCTCTAAAATATGTACATATCCTGATTGTTTTATCAGGCTTAGAGATGGGCACCATGTTAGAAATCTAGTCAGAATAGTCAATGTTGCGGATGATCTTGGCTTGGAGTAACTTATCGAGCTCTACTTTGACAAGTAGTGCCAGTTTAGGGTGCATCTTCCTAAGCTTTTGTTTGACAGGTTTGATGTTTGGGTCCACTGCAAGATGGTGAACCACCAAGTTGGGGTCTAATCCTAGGATGTGGGAGTAAGACCATGCGAATTTGTTGATGGATTCCTTCAATAAAGTGACAAGATCACTTTCTTCTGCTTCAGTTAGAGATGCTGCTATGTATGTTATGGAAAGATTCTCTTTAGTACCTAGGTTGATAGGTTTTGCTTCTTCGATGAGAATTTATGACTGTTCAAGCCTGTAATCATGGATCAAAGGAAGAGGAGAATCTTCATCTTCTAGCGCCTCAGAGAGGTTTTCACCAGGGGATACGCCCTTTATTTTTATTATTTTATGATCAGATAGCGCCCCAAAGGGGTTTTCGCTAGGGGATCAATTTTTCTCTTTTTTATTTTTGTTTTCTTCTTCATTTTTGCGGCTGAAGTTCTCCTCTTCCCCAAAGTATGCCTTTGGGTTTAGTTTGTAGACATATGCGGAGTCTTTCCCCCAGTCATTTCTTTGCTCAATTGCTCCCATAAATCTTAAATCTTAGGAGTGCGTCCTCACTTTGGAACTCGTCAATGTGCACGACACTTGGTGGGTCCCAGTCTATGAGTTCAGGATGGCAGAGGGGAAGGTCAATGAAGAGAATGGAAAGTTGGCGTAGGACAGAATTACCCAAGAAGGTTTCATCTTCAAAAACATCGTCATAGGCTCTCACAACTTTCTCTTATGGGATATCTTTGATGTTAGTGATTTCACCCAGGGACGGACAAGAGACAAAGATGTTTTTGTTGGTGCCCCCATTCATGTCAGAGCCCATGCCAAGGCCTAGATGCTTTTCTAGTTGGTTAGGTGTAATGGGATCTTTCATTCCTTTCTCTTCATAACCAAGGCCACCTCCTTGGTAGTTCAATTTTTTTGTCACCAGTTTGTGAGTTGCGGGGTACTTATCTTTGAAGTAATTGAGGCGACTTGTGTCCTTGGGTGGTGGATCTTTATAGAGCCATTGGTTGATGTTTGGTGTCATTTCCTGGCCATTCAAAGTACCCTTTGAGATAAAAGTGGTAGAACCGAATTGTAGCGCCTTGGTCATCTCTAGTTCTATCTTGCTTAGATTAGGTCGGTGGCCTTGAGTGTGTGGATCAATTGGCAGTGCTCCAAATGTGAAGGCATTAGATAAATTGTACTCTTCACAACCTTTGTTGTTGATCTTGACCATGGATAAGGTGGAAGAGAGGATTGTTTCTGGGTCTAAATGGGTTCGATATGAAATGGCAATAGAGGTACCAATATCAATCCCGGGACAGTGATTGGAATGTGGAAAGGATGTTTACAACGTATTGCAGTATGCGAAGGGCTTGGGATCTGCACGGATGGTGATCTCAATGCCGTTATATGGAAATTTGATGCACTAATGGTAGTGGAGGGGACGGCTTGCATAGAATGAATCCATGGGCGTCCAAGGAGGATGTTGAAGGGAAGGTCAAGATCAACAACATGACATAATGTATCCTAGATAACCGGGCCCACTTGAATGGGCAATGATATGATGCCTTTAGAAGTACACTCTAGATTTTCATATGCCTTTATTGTGATGACATCATTTGTTCTATCAGCTTCAGTGCAACCCAATTGTTTTATGAATTTTAGAGTACACAGGTTTAGGGCCGAACCATTATCTATCATGACTCGTTTGATGGCAAAATCTTTAACCATGACAGCAATACGGAGTGGGATATTATGATCGGGTTCTTCTGAGGGCACGTCTATTGGTTTAAAGGAGACCCCACAAGATGCAGACAGGTGTTCGACAAGGTTTTGGAATTCAGTGAGGTTGATGTTGCTGGGAACACGGGATTCTTGCAAGGCTTTATTGAGGATCTCTTGATAAGTGGGTGAAGTGTGGATCGAGGAGTTCCAGGATGGAAATTTGGGCTGGAGTATTCCCTAGATGTTCCAAAATGTTGTATTGGGTCCCAATAGATGGGGCAGGACTGGCACATGCAACTGTTATCCTGCCTCTATGAGTGGTGATTGCGCATTGGTTATCAGCACCCTTGACATGGATGATATTGACGGAGGACTGGACTTGGGATATGCAGTCGATGAGATTATCATAGTTGATATATGCATTTGTATAATCCTTTATGTTGGAATTTTCTCCTTTCTTACCCTTCCGCTGATCAGAGGACTGAGTAGGATTGCCTGGGCCTGTGCCTGAAGTGTGTTTAGGGAATGCATTTTGATAAATTTTAAGGCCCGTCTTTGGCGATGGTTGGGCAGGAGAGTCCACTTCGATCTCTTTGTGGTCAATGAGATCCTGGATATAATGTTTTAACTTCGTGCATTTGAGAGTGGTGTGCCCCTTAAAATGGTGGTGTTCACAGTACTCATTATTTTTATACCAGGCTGGCTTAGGTGTTGATTCATCAAATGGTTGTGTTTTTGGGTACACAACTTGGTTAGCTTGGACCAGCTTGCGGAAGATGACATCTATGGGTTCACCCAAAGGGGTAAATGTGTGTTGTGGCATATTCGAAGCACGAGGTCTTTGTTGTCCATGCGGGACTTATATAGAATTTGTCTGATTCATAGGACCTTGGTAGTTGTGTTGATATGATGTTCCTAGAGGGGGGTAGATAGTCACGCCTTGAGGGTGCATTTTTTGCTGGTAAGTCGGTTGGGAATAAATGGGATTGGACTGTTGATACATGGGAGGAGGTTGAGGGTACATTGGTGGTGCTTGCTAATAAGTTTGGGTAGGTGCATTAGGACTGGCTACCACAACCTGAACGTGTTTGGTGTCAGTGGCTCCGTTAGTTACTGTGTTCTTGTTCTTGTTCCAGTACCGTGATCAATCATTGTTATGTTTTCCAGGATGGGATTCCTTGTAGTGCTTGATGGCACCGTCTTCTATGAGACCTCATTCAAGATCCATACCTTTGATCCTGATGTCTTGATAATTTTGTATGCAATTCATGCGCATGTGATAGGTGAGCTTAGGATGGAGGTTGCTAATGAAGATTTTGATAAGATGTTGCTCTGGGGGTTGGTAGGAAAACCTTGTAGTAAGCCCTTGCCAGCGCTGAAGATAATTGGCCAGGCTCTCTCCTCCCTTTTTTTTGGAATTGTATAGGTCAAGGAGTGAGAGTTCATTTTTGACGTTATGTGCATATTGGGCCACAAACTTTTCAGATAATTCAGCAAAAGTATAGACTATGTCATAGGGGATTTTGTAGAACCACTCGATTGCAGTTCCTCCTAAGCTCTTGGGAAATAGTCTCATGAGGAAATTATTGCTATAGGCCATTTCTTGACATGCCATGTAGAATTCTTTCACGTGGCTCACGGGATCTCCCTTCCCCCGATATTTATCAAATTTAGGTGTCTCAAAGTGCTTGGGGAAGGGTATGGCAGTGATAGATCGATCAAACGAATAAGGACACACCTCTTCAAACTTGAATGTTTTAGCCTCTATCCCAACTTTTAGCTCCTTGAGAGCATTATTCATATCCTCCCATTCATGATTGATTTGCGGGGGAGGATTGTTAGTCGTGATTGCATGGTTTCCTTGAACCTGATATGGATTGAATGGAGAATATGGAGGAATCTGTGGGGGATATTATGGTGTTTGATATGATGGTTTCTGGTCAACATATATGGGTTGTTGTGGTGGAAGCTATGATTAAGGGGAATATTGCAGTGGAGGAGGTGTTGGCGCTTGATAAGATTGTTGCAACTGTTGTAAATATGCTTGTATTTGCTACGACATTGGATAGGTGGGATGAGCCTATTGCGCACTTGCATGGTGTAGAGGATACAGGTTTTGCGATGAATTCCCCTAGTGGGAACACTGAATTGCTATGGAGGTGGAATGGTTTGTGATGCAGTGGAAGATGGTATGGCTAAGTAACTGGCAGAAAGAGTTTGTTGTTGCTATATGGGTTGGATGAAAGGATTAGCAAACTATTGTAGTGGTTGTGCCATGAAGGGATTTTCCCCCTATATTTGTGGTTGCGGCTGCTGAGGAACATGGAGGGTGGACTGTGCAGCTGTGAAGGGGTTGATTTGTTGATGTTGTACTTGGGATGTGATTGGGTTGGTAACTTGCTGTTGCGGTTGTTGTTGTTGAGATGGTTGTTGGATGGATTGTTGTTATTGAATAGGTTATTGTTGTTGTTGCATTGTTTTTTGTTGTTGTTTTTGGATGGATTGTTGCTGTTGGATAGGTTGTTGCTACTGTTGGATAGGTTGCTGATGTTGGATAGGTTGTTTTTGTTGCTGGATAGGTTGTTGGTGTTGGATTGGTTGTTTTTGTTGTTGTTGGATTGGTATTTGGGGTATGACGAAGGGATTGGTGGATGGTTGTTGCATGGGGGGATTTGGATTAGTTTGCATTTGTGGAAAAATAGCTGGCACACATTGCGGTTGCATTGCTAGTGGGGTGGGGAAAGTGGACCCATGTGGAAATAAGGGTTGGTTACAAGCATTGGTAGGTGGCATGCCTGTGGTGAAGAAAGGAGAAATAGGCATGGAGACTTGGGTGCTTTGATGTTGTGAACTAGTTATTGTACTTTGAATGGGCTGAGTAGGGATGGGTGGAATGGTGGTTTGTTGTGTGTTGATTGGTGGTGGTGGAAATTGTGCCACAAATGTTGGGAATGTTTACAAAAGTGGAGCTGTTGTGACTTGAGGAGGTTCTTGCATAGTGATGGGGGGTATTGCCTATGTTGTTGATGTTAGATCAAGAGGCAAGGCTCCTGAGGTAGATGAAGGTATCGTGTGCATGATGGAGGGTGGGATGGAAGGTTGGACTACTTGTGTGATAAGAGTTCCCACCTGTAGGGCTTGTTGAAGTGGATCAAAAACTTTGTTTCTAGTAGGATGAGGACGTTCCCCTAGAAGTTCCATAGGTTGTGTGACAAGTGTGGGTATAATCCAAGGTGGGAGTTGAATTCCTTGTTGTTGAATGTCCAAAAGTAATTGATTGTTGTTACGTCTACTCATGGCGTTCACCATGTTGACATGTCCTGGATGATTGATAAACGTCTCTATGGTACTCATGGTAGGTGTCTCATTAGTATCTACCCAGATATGTTCAATTTGATCTTTGGGTTGAGGCACATAAGTAACCATGGCGTTGGTGTTGTCAACCGTAGGATTAGATGAGCTAGCGGCAAGATTAGGGTCCATGTTCTTCCTCTTCTTAGTGGCCCATGTGATAGGTGGCATGAAATTACTACCCTAAGGGAATATGAGATACAAGATGTAATGTAAAGATGCGCCTAGGAAGCTAAGGGTGATGATGCTAGGACTAGGATGTGTTTAAGATGATGAATATGCTCCCATGGGTTAAGGATGACTTTGGTGCATGCAAGGATTAAGGGTTGCTTTCCCTAATGTAAAATCAAGTGGATATGATTGTCTACCTAAGACAAACTTGTGGTCTTCGGCGGACGAGATTCTTTGTTAATGCAAACCAACCTTTTGATCAAGGTGATGAGGTTGCAAAAGACAAAGGGGATTATCCTAAATAATGCTTAGTTTAAGGACATTCAAGGATGGGGTTTGATTAAGATGTAGGTTTTTAGAAACTCAAAAGGGTATGCAATACCAAGTGAGGGATGTGATTAATGATGCTTTGGATTATGATTAGGATGACGCTAGGTTGATTAGGATTTATTTGATTAATGTAGGATCATGCTAGGATGAGTGTGTGATGTATTTCTAAAGATGACAACCTAAGGGAGGTCCTAAAATACAAGCTAAGTGAGCTTAAGAAGAGGAGGAACTTTCATTTGTCATGGTAAACCGACTAGTCATATTGCTCAAATCCAACAAAAGCAAAGTTTAGATGATATTTTCCCATGAAACGAGAAACCTTGTTGTTGTAGATCACTTTGTCAAATTCTTCATGTTTATGAATCTCTTGTTTGATGGAATCAATGATGTGTTGGTACTTGGTAGCCTCTCGAGTTGTGTTTTTCTGTTCTCTTTGCACGGGTGGTGACAGAGTTTTTACCTTCTTATGCTTCTTGGAATAGGTCATGTCCTATAAATAGATCTGATCTTTGATGAATAGTTGGAGGTTTTAGGACATATCTCATAAAATACCAAATTTTGAAAATTAGAGCCCAAGGTAATCTTTGTAAAGGGATGTTGTCTTGATAATTTGGAAAAAGTTTGATCTCGTTCTAATTTTCAATACATTTGCTCCATGGCAAGAACCAATTTCAAGATAGTCAAACCAGAAAAGAACAAGCATGTGTCTGAAAATAATCTGACAAGGGACAAAGCAACTTTGAAGGATACAAGCACGTGACAAATTTGAATGTTGGGTATTCCGTTTGTGTTTTAGATTTTGCAAATGTTGTTCAAACACTTCAAGCACACATCTACCTAAGGAATTGGCTTCAATGAAATATTATAGACCCATTGCTTGGTAGTCCGTTACCTCACACAACAGTGTCATCCCCAAAAGGGCGCCTATGTTTTTTCCTTTTTCCAGGTATTGTTGTCGTGCTATGAAGATCTCTTTCACAACACAATACCTTGGGACACATATGATGGGGATCTTGGGGGGAGATTCTTTCCTCCCCTTGCACTATAATAAGTCACCGTTCAGAGGTGAATCACGTAGATTCTATGCCTAGAGTTTTTAGTAAGTGTCTCCATTCAATTGTATCTTCTATGTCCGTGCAAGCATGATTCAGGCATATAGCCCCATAGAGCGTCTTGAAAAAAGTGGTCACATAAACATGATTGAGACCGTGAGGCCGCACTTAAGTTAGACGAGAGCCAAGTATAAGCTCAAATGCCAATTGACTCCCAAGGATTTAACCCCAAAGAGAAAATCTGATTAACATGAGTTGGAGTGGTGTGGCTTACACCTTGTTCTCACGTGGGTCGTTCTTGAGAGATTTTTTCTCGACCGGCAGACCCATCTAAAGGATTAATTTAAAAAGCATGGATTGGCGACGAGAGGGATCTAGATTTCTAATTTTTCACAAGGGTAAAAGAGCATACTCTCCTAACCAATGTCATTTTCTCCTAGACACGCAAGACAAAGCTTTGTTCTTTTCCAAAAAGATTCAATTGTTTAACACAAAGCAAGTGTCTCTAGGCTTTTGATCTTCCCAAAAGGGAAGAGAGCATAATCCCCTAACACTTGCTTTGGATTAGACAAATAAATCTAGCTAATTATGTTATGTGCCTAAAAAAGATTAACACAAACATGATCATTTGGTTGATTTTGATGTGAGGCAACCTGCAAGACAAACGTGAGTAGTTTTGAAGTTGTGTCTTTGACAAGCGGTGCTGCAAAACAACTGATCAGTAGTTTCAATTTAACCCTTTAGCAAGTGTTGAAAATACAAAAAACCACTAGACAATTGTTAGAAAATGATCAAAATAATTTGTTAGAGCACAGAAGTCGATTCAGGGCGCAGACGCTGATCCTGTGTTATAGCTTAAAAATAACATAATGCAGAAAAACAGGCCATAAAACACAGAAAACCAGAAAATGGCTATACCAGTCAGAGACACCGATTTATGAATCACAAACGCTGGTTAAGAGAAAACACCAGTTTGTGAAATGAAGACGCTGTTCTATGAACCAACATTTCCGCAAACGTCGTTGTAACTGCAAGCACAAAAAGACAGCAAGAGACAACAAACAAAATTATTTTTTCTTCCTTCTTAGCCTTTAATCTGATCAAACATAGCCATTTCAGATTATCCAAACAATTAAAAACTAGTGTTTGTTTAAAAAGTTATCAAGATTCTTTTCCCCTACTCAAATTTTAACATTATATCTGCTTGCAAAACCAATTTCTGTTAAAAAAATAGAATGCTCAAACAGTAAAAAGCAGTGGGAAAGACAATGAATCTCAAAAAACTGAAAAGTAATGTTTGGAAAGTCTGAAACTAGCAATGCCAGGTGGAGACGCCAGTGCAAGTCGTAGATGCTGAATGACAGTTCAATGAGAATCAACATTTACGTAGATGCCTCTGCGTGAAATGCAGACACCGATCCGCTTGTTTGGCAAAATTTAAAGAAAAAAGACTAGATTTTAGAAGAATTTAGGGACGTGGGTCCCACCGGGCGTGCCACAATGTAGTATGAGGAAAATGTCAAACTGCAATCACTCACAAACAAGAACCATTAGAGGTTTAGCACATAAATTCAAAGTGATATGAAAGCAAGCAAAGCAAAGTAAATTATCCTCATATCATCGGATAGAGCTAAAAACAAGTTGCACCCATGAGGCTTGTTTGATTTGATCTTTTAGATGGAATGTGGGTGTGCTCTCCCTCAAACACACAAAATTAAATGGATCCCAAATAAATGCAAGATTTGATAAGAAAGAAGAGAGATTCAAGAGCTAGTATGAAGAACTAGTCTCAAATCTTCTTCAAGATGATATTCTAAGCTTATGAAGATGATATGCTAACTATGCAAGATTGAAGTTATGAAAGATGCAAAGTAACAACTTTGATTCAACTATGATTCATTTTAACCAAATTGAAGCCTTGCATGTGATATCTATATGATTCAAATATGAAACTAAGAGCATATGAAAACATGAAATCTAGAGCTATGTTAGCATAATAACAATGCAAATATGAGAGATGAAAAATGAAGAGGGGAAGGCCTCTATTTATAGAGTTTTGGAGGAGAATAAGAGGGATTGGATGATGTGGAATCTATATGGCATCCACATAAGAGCCACATAAGGGACACATACGCTTGATGGGATGGCCAATTTTGAGTCAAACTTGGCATTAAATGTTGAGTGGCTCAACATTTCCAAGTGGGAGACAAAGTTGTAAGAAGAATTTAAGAGGAATGGGTGCCCATTTTGGAGAGAATTTCCCCATGTGGGTGAGCATTCCATTAGCCTTTAAAAGGTTAGGAATCACCCTTTAAGCATGATTAGAGGATAGTTAGGTGGGGAAATATGCTTAGGAAATGAGGTGATGGGAGTAGGGTAGGAATAGGGTAGGCTTAGGGTAGGTCTCTAGGTTGGGTTAATAGGTTCCTAGCTAGGGTTTAGATTATATTTCAAATTAAATTTAAATAAATCATGGTTTAGAAGAATTAGGAATATGGAGGATTTAATAAATGTAAATTTATTAAAAAAAGAATTTCATGAGACAAATGTATTTAAATGAAATACATTAGAATAGTATTTAAGCTATTGATAAATACTAGCAAATGAAACTATTTAATTGATTAAATTAAATAGTTAGAGGAATAAGAGGGAAAATAATATTAATAATAATATTAATATTTTTGGACATCTACACTTGGAAAAGATAATGAGACTGAATTTGATGAGCCAGATAAATTTGCTACAGTGGCTCATCTCTCACGAGCTCCGCAGAGTCTTGATGACTTTTTTGAAGGATTAAAAGAATCGGGAGGATTTGGAGGATTTAGAGCGGCATTGAAGAGAAATGAAGAAGACAAGAAAAGGATAGAAGATGCAGTTGTTGTGACATTAATGAGACATAGAGTGACTCCTATTGAGATTGTAGATAAGCTACTTGGAGAACTCTACAAAAAAATTGATGCACATTGGAAGTATGCAATTAATGTTGAGAAGGAAATGAGAGAAAGATCTCTTAGGCATACTATTCCTGACCTGGCACCATATGAGATTGTAAATGCATTGAAGAAACATTAAAATAAATTTTTGGTCAAGGGAACATCCCTAAGGATAATGACTGGAGACCTATAATCAGTAGAGAAGGAAACTGCAAAGAAATGGAAAGAGATATATCATATATATTACTCCAAGCAAAAAGAAACCAAGCAAAATCAAGGTAATACAATCACTAAGAAAATAAAATAAAGCACAGGTCAAATAGATCTGATTGATCTTATCATTGATAATACAGAAGTAATCATTGAAGATGCATCAGAGGATATTGATCCTGCAAATAATTTGTCAAAGGGTGAAGATGTAAAGGATGTTCAAGTACCAGACATCGAGTAAATGGATGTAGACGTTGCACCATTGCAGAGTACTAATCTTGTATTGGTACAAGTACAAATTTATTCTACTATACATGTTGGTACCACTGATGTTACACAAGTTATGGCAACCGAGCCACCAATTGACACTGGCAATGAAGATGTTGAAAATCCAGAGGCTACGAAGACTGAACAAAAGAAGGATACTGAGCTAGAAGCTCCAACTGACATAGAAGGATAGAAGTTGAACATACCGTTGACCGAAACATAAAATGTTCAGAATGATCCCAAGACACAAGATACTGAAAAGAAATGTTGTAGGAATCTAATAAAAAAGGCAAGGATGCAGAGAAAGAAGAAGCAAAACAATAAGATGAACTGAAATAAGAGGAGAGTATAGTTGGTCACCATATCGAGTCACAAGATGCAACAATGACATCATGTTCTAAATGCTCTACTGGAGAGAGCAAAGAGAGTGAGAAGAAGAAGAGTAAGAAAAGGAAGAAAATCATTGATTTGAGTGAGCCTATCATAATACCAACATGAGACCTTAACAAAATGAAGCCTAAGGAATTGAATATCTATGCCAAGTTAGTTAGAAGAAAAGATGAACAAGAAAAGCTATTGCAGAAGAATAAAAGGGTTGATATTCTAGAAGATGTGAAAAAAAAATTCTAGGAGATTGTTCCTAAAGTCAACATTGATGAGTCGGAGCCACTATTAGACCAAGTTGGAAGTCTAGTCCAAAAAATCAAAGGACTGAATAAAAACATGACAGATTACATGTTGAAGATCCACAAGACATCAATGGAGAAGAATTTGATGGAGGGCCTACTGCAGAGCATTGCTATAGCAAAGGTAACTCTTTCTGATTTATGTTCCAAAGTTGAGGAACAATTGCAGTTCATCAGTTCATAATTTTAGAAAATATGTATTCTTTCTAAATTTACCAAGGATATTAAGGAGGTAGATATTGAGAAAGAGCTGACTAAGTAGCTTGCTAGGTTAACTACTGAGCCTGGAAAATTCCAGACACATGAATCAAAGATACAAGAACTCATGGGAGTTCAGCTCTCATTGAGATAGGAGGAAGACAAGCTGAGACTAGAGTTGCTTGAGCTACAAGCACTAGTTATTCCCCAAATACAATCAATGAAAATACACCTAAAGAAAGGAAAAGAACTGGCAAGTTTTCCAGAGGTTAGCACCCTGGATACTATTGTTGATTTATTGGCAGATATAATTGAACATATTTTGATATTACAAAATCTCCAAGATACTTGGGAGACTATACTAGTCGGATTGCAATAGAGGTATAAATACATTTTTCATATTTAAGTTTTATTGTTGAGACTTTTTATCAAAAATAGGGTATATATAGATAGTTCTGAAAATAAATAAAAAAGAAAAAAAAATACAAAAAAAATTTATATATATATGAGAAATTGAAAAAAGAAGCGAAGAGTCGTACTTATTTTTTATAGAGAGTAACATCCAAGGAGGAGTTACTAAATTTTGATGACTTTGAGGTTTTTGTCAAAATGCTCAACTAATTTCAAAGGGGGAGATTGTTATCTCTAAAGAATATTTTGTTGTCGTTAGTTTAGGAAAAGTCATAAGAATCAGTAGATTCAATCGGTGAAAAGTAGAAAAGAAAATATATGAGTAGTCGGTAATGTACACCCAACAAGGCAGTGAAGTCGGTAAAGCACAGACACTACACTAAGAGAACACAGTTTACCGAGCACCATTCACACAGATAGTACACTGAGTTGACAGTTACTGAGTACAGAAGAGAAAGTTAACCGAGTGAAGAGAAGTTACCCTACCGAGTTACTTATGGGATTGTAAAGCGATAAGGACACATTTAATACATTGACATAGTATTAATTGTGATTCTACAATGCATGAAGATGAGTTTTTAATAGGATCAACGATCGAAATAATTCAAAGAGAGGATCTAAGGAGCAAATTAAGCGGTTAATCAAAGATTGCTATTTCCAAGAAAAATTCCAAGTACCGAGGTAAAAGTGACATAGTCACAAAGTAGAAAATCAGATCTAACGGTCAAAATAAATTATCAGTAACCTGACGCATAAGATTAAAAGGCATTAAATCTTATACTTAAAGGATGATTTATAGAGAAAAAGTGTGAGATAGAGATGACAGAGGAGAAAAGAGACAGAGTACATAGAAGGTTGTTATTGAAGAACATAAATCAGAGCAGAGCACACCGAGCTGATATTTTTCTATAGCAGAGAAAATCTTAGCAGTGTTATAGATTGTAATTGAGGTGACACAAGTATTTCATAGAACATATATTCTGATCAACATTTGTAATTGATGCATTATAGAAAACATTTATAAGTTGTTAATACTATTGTATTGAGAGCTAGAAATCCCAATACTGGGTAGATCTTAACTGATCTTATATATGTAAAACCTTTAACATGGTACATCTCTAAGTGTAGAGATTATAAAATTCTCTAACCAGGTAGACCTAACAAGTCTTTGTATACTCTTAACTGGACAAGCTATCAAAATGGATAAACTATGTAAGCTCTAACTAAGCACCCTTTATACTACAGTTAGTGAAGGTTTGTTGGAAATATTCAGGATTAACCAAGTTACTTAGAGGGGAGGGGTGAATCAGTAACACTTAAAACTTTAAAACATTTCTGCACTTTTATATTCTTTAGCCATTCATTCATCTAATCTACTGCAACCATGAAAATGTAATCATTCATAACACATAACACA
>MU223392.1:734596-774469 GCA_018584345.1 Thuja plicata
GAGCTTTACTGAATGCTCGGTATAGGCTGTGGGCTGAGTGATGAGCTCGGTAAGCATTCAAAACCGAATAAGTGTTTTCACTAAGTGCATTCACTGATGCCAAATGTATCATTATTCCAACAAGGTTGTGGGTGTCATTCCCACCGTAGTTTTGTCCTCTAACCAAGGATTTTTGCATTAAAAAAATCATGGAGTTATGAGTTAATTTACTTGAATGATTTTATATTATGTTTTATGTTCTATTTCAAGTTATTAAATTTGATAAAACAACAACAATTATATACAATTTAAGTTATAAAAGTTTTTGTGGTACTGATTCACCCCTCCCCTCTCAATCCTAACTTTCCATAGTCATTCTAATAGCCTCCCACCATCAAGGGAAATTTTAGTCACCCCCTACAATCTAGGTTTACCCTTGATAGGAAATTTTGGCTAGAATTTGGTGTATAGGTAATTCTTTGCATTTGCTTTCTAGATCTAGTCCTGAAATTGAGCTCTCAGTTTGTTAATTATCGCTATTTTTCAGAAGGCTCCTTTCTCTCTCTTCCTATCCCTAGATCTCATAGTCTTTATTCACATTTTCACAATCATCTTCCATAAAAATGAAGGATCACTACATTCGCTCAACACTTGAGCCTCCCCAAGCCTAGAGCATCATCTTGGATCAAATATGAGAGGAGATAGGTCCATTGTTCCTAGTTTGTCTATATAAGGTAATAAACAAAATTTCCTTCATTACATTTTGGTCAACCTACCTCTTCTTACATGTTTTTGATGTGTTAGTCTTAGATCTGATTTTTATATGTCATTATTAGATTTAGATGCATTCATTGGTAAAATAGATATTGTCACTCTTTCACCCTTGCACTACTCTTTTTGTTTTTTGCACGTGTCAAAACAATAAAAAGTACAAAAAACATTTCATTTCATGCATTGTTGTTAAATTTCATGTATCTTAATTTGTATACATTTCATTCTTTCTTTCATGTTGCAATTTTTTTAGGGCTCTGTCAAAAACCATCGAGTCATTTTTGAGTTAAAACATCATGCTATAATTAACTTGTCTTTGCATTATGTTAGCACTAAAGAATAAATTTACAACATGTGATGTTGCTTTGGCTTCTCTTATATCACCATACACCTCTCCCAAATATCTCCCCCTCATGAGGATATATTGGTGCAAGAAGATGATTTTAATCCTTCCCTGATAGACCCCTCTCTTTGGGGAGATGTGTTGAGGATGATGAACACACTTTGAATGTTGATGGGTGGGGAGGTGAATCAACTAAAAACTATAAAATATACCAACTAAATTCTATTAGCACTACAACAAACAATATCCAAGAAATAACTAAATCAGTAAACACAAGAATACCAAGATTTATACATGGAAAACCAAAACTGGGAAAAACCACGTTGAGCACTTGTCCACAAAGATAATTCATTGAAGTATATGATCCAATTACAAAATATTGAGATCTCATTGCTATGGAAAACAAATAAGAGGCTCACTACCTACACTATAATGAATGTGAATAATGAAGAAGGATCACTCCCTTACAATACAAATAAGAGCTCACTGCTCCAGACTTGCATACAAAGGCCTACTGCCAAAGTAGAAAGCTACAATAAAAAAAACTCAAGTATTCAAGACTCACTGCCTCAAAGTAATTATTCTCCTTCAAAGTGTATATTAAAGTATTCTCCTACAAATTCAGTTGATCTACACAATTTTTTCTTCTCCAGCAACAAAGCTATTACTGCATTTTCTTCTCTAGCACTATTACTGTGTTCTGCTATGCTAATTGTTGAATTGATTCACACACTATGTTTGTTTCACACCTTACATACATTTTTCAAAGCCACCAACAATCCTTATAAACAAGATAGATCATTGGAGATTACAATAAGATCATCCAAACAAAAAAGGATATTACAAATAAGTTTCATGTCGACCAAAGCAAAAAGGATCATTATCAAAAGCATCTGAACCAAGGACCCAAATGAATAAGTGACAAATATTAAATACATAGGTCCCATATAACATGAACCCATCTGGATAAGATATAAACATTAAGTAGAATACCCAGACCTAAATCTAATATTTCAATAATCAATAAATATAGCACCCAGATCTAAAACTGAAAGCACAATCCATCCCAGGAGAAAGATGAACCAAAAACATGCTACACATGTCCCAATGGTAGATTTGTAATCACTGAAACATCAACCAAGGATAAATCAAACATGTTGAAATAAATTTCTATCTGCCAACGGTAACTAGACCTTCACACACTATGGAGAAATATGTACACCACATTAGAAGCCATGTCGACATACCACATCAGAAGTCATGTCAACATGTCATGTCAAAAGTTGCAACAACAAATTCTTGGATCATAAAAACAAGTAGAAAGATCGATAACTCAGGATAATACAGTCATTGAAACACCAGGAACACACACTTGATCACTAGAGAACTCCACAACTAAGACCATGTCTTGAATTCATCTAAATGGGTAGCAACACAACTTCAACTATGATTTATGGAAGAAAGCCACTCTAGAAAGACAAGCAACAACTACTGTAAAATTGTCAACTAAAATACAACATAGTGCTACAAAAGACACCCAAGTGAGACATACATCTAGAAATAATAATATAATACAAGAGAACTATAGAACATTGTTTTGGCATGATCACATACAATATTCATGTCTTACACTATTATGAGATCATCAAATAGGAAACATTCTTGTCTTCCACTATTATGAAACCATACAGGTACATAAATGCCTTCCACAGTACTGAAGGTTTAGCATACATATCTCATATTTGAACCACAAAGCTTGAGGTAGGGTAAAAGTTCACACGTGTGTCACACTTCAGTCCAACATACCAGCACAAGCGAATTTAAGTATTTCTAGCTAAAAATTAATTTTGGTCAAATATATGGCTTAACTAGATTCGCTATAGCTAAGTTAGATATGTATCTCAACTTTTCCAATTGAATGTGTCTATTAAATGCATATTTAAAACCACTTCAGGTCCAAATACCAAAAATTAAAATTATTTGGAAAAAAAATGTTTGAACGACTACTCTTATGAATGATATTTTAAAAAAAATATATTAAAATACTCTTTTCTAGATATATAAGTGATTTTTCTAAAAGTGTATCTTTTAATATTTTTAATTTGTTTTAATATTTAATTTTTATTTAAAGTGAGTTATTAGCACAAAAAATAAGGTCAATTATCTCATTATGAAAAAATACTAAAATTTATTTAAAAATTTTGAAAAAAAATATGATGTAGTAGAGGAAAAAATCAATGTCAAGATGATATAGTTCATTTCTATTTTGGATAAATAGTTAAGACAAAAGGTGATGTCAAATGAAAAGACTTATATTTCAATACACAGAAATTTTTAATTTTATTTTGAATATGCATTTATAAAAATAGTTGAAAAATATATTCATGCACTAAAGTTTCAAGTTATCAATAAACACAAAAAAAAAAAAAAATTAAAAAGGGAAAAAACTACTATATAAAGAGTGACACATAGTGTAACATCAATTTCAACATTTTTTCAACAATGAAATTTTAGTGTTTACTTTATAAAAACTATATTTAATTTTTTTCAAATATTACGAACTGTAAAGGATAAAATATGTGTGATTTGAATTGGATTCATTTAACATAAAATAATTTACATTTAAATATGTTATGGGGGTAAATAAGATGCTCTCCTTCTATCCTTAGATATGTAAATGAAAGATCCAAGTTGATTAACCCAAAAGGAAGGATCAATGCATAAATGAATCGATCATTTGGAAACAAGAATAAGGAAGGAAGATCTTAAGTACCCGGTTTGATTGATTAATTTGAAATGTATTTTAGATTTAGATAGATTGATGACCTTAATTGAATTGAATAGAAGAAATGCACTAACCTTGAAATATTGCAGATATGAAGAATGTTGTTTTCTGAAGCCTGTGTTGAGTTTCTAGAAAATCTGAGACCAGATCTGGAATAGAAACGCAGAGACGGACAAAACCCATAAATTTTTTTTGTTCTGAGGAAGTTCCAATTTGTACCCTCAAGTCAATGTCACTATTTGCTAGAATTTCCAATTGCACCCTAGGTCACAATCGGCCTAAAATTCCTTAGACTGAAATTCTATTTTCAGATCCTAAAAGTTTTCCGAAAAGGGTATCCGAATCTCCATCCCGATCTGTTGTTCTGAACCTATACCTACAAGAAAAAAGGGGTTTATTTTTTGGCAGAGGGATTTTCCTTAGTTAAACCCCAATTTTGGAATTAACCTCAAATATATAATTGAAATTACAGAAATAAACATAGTAAATGAAACAATTCACCTTGCTCATGTAAAAGTCCTTATGGAGGATTCGAATCCTTGAATCCACAAGTATGGATGCACCAAATGAATGTAGAATGTAGAATGGAAAATGTAGGATGTCTTCAATCAATTTCTTGTAGATCTTCAACACCAATCTTGAATGGGTTCTTGAATTGGAAGAGGCTTGGATGAATGTAGATGGAGAAATCTTCAACAAGAGGGCTCCATGGAGCTTGAATCCTTCAATGGCCACCAATGGATCTCCTTTATGAAAATGGATGCTTGAGAAGTGCTTGAGAATGGATGAATGATTCAATGGCTACTTGGCTTGCTTCAAATCTTACTTCTTCACCTTTGGAATTAACTCTTCAAGTCTTGAGCTCTTGCAATTATCAAGTCTTAGTGTTTAGAAATCATGCTTGTGGATAATGATGGTTAGAGAGTCTTAGAGAAAATGAGAGGAGAAAGCTTCCTTTTATATGAAATTAGGGCACAATCTTCTAGAGAGGCTGACATAGGAGAATTAAATTATAATTGGACCCATGCCCCTCGAAGAGGACCTGTGTTAAATATAATTTAGGATTTGTTGTCCCGAAGTCCGGAACAGCCGACCCAGAAGCGAGAATTAAATTTTTCTAAAGACCGACATTCAGAAACCTTGAGATTCTAAAATTTGAACACCATGCCTGGAAAATTTTGATTGTGACCTAGGTCAAGGTCAAGGTTGACCTTGACCCAAAAATTTTGACCTTGACCCTGAGGCCAAAGTTCCAGTTTCTCAGTCTGGGGTGCCAGAAATATGTTGGAAAAAGTGGAAATGGGGCAAAACGGGGGGATAAAGCCAGATCAAAGTCAGGAACCCATTCAAGGCACTTTACATGACCCCAAACCACTTACCCGAAAGGCTAAACTAGTCTACCATGGAAGTGCTTCCATTTTACGACTATACATTCAGCCCCCACTTTAGCAAGAGTATGGACTTAATACAAACTCTTGGTAAAGGAGATCATAAAGAATAGATAATCTTATTGGAATCATAAGCGACGAAGAAATCTTTAAGCCCCTAAGGGACTTAAGACTTTATCAATCCTAAGATCATGATAAGAGAGACATCACCAGTTAAGGAGACAGAGAGGGTATGGTTACCTCGCTCAATGAGAACTTATGTCCCATTGTGAACCATACAAGGAAAAAAATGTAACTGGAAAGATGGAGTTGAACCGCCTAGTGAATGTGGCTACTCACTAGTCAACCCATCAAGGAGATCCATTCTTTAAGGATACCTTCTGACCTTAAGGGATCAAAATATTGTATATTGAAACTGGAGGGATCAAGAGATCCGTGTAAATTTAAACACGAGGGATCAAGAGATCCTATAAAGTAAAATGTCCATGATTTAAGGATTAGTCTTTAATCCCTAAAGGGAAAAAGTTTTAGGTTTTGAAAATATTTTGAAAGTGTATGTGTGAAAAAAGTGAGTAGAGCGTATGCCCCCACATTAAATTCATTGCTAACACTTTAACAGGAGAAATGGCTTGAACGAAAACCTAAACAACTCTACTGATTACGTTTCCACTACGAGATGCCCCCAAATGAAGACAACTCAAGGGAAATATCACATAAAAATACAAAGAACACGGAAGGGATCTACCTACTGTGGGGTCAGTATGATCATAAGATAACATGTACATATAGATATGATATTATTGGAAATTAATTGACATCATTCCCCAAATAAAGTAGAACTACAATCACAATGGAGGAAAGAAAACTCAAGAGTTACGAAGAAGAGTATTTTTGAATCACAACATGGAGACCAAAAAGAATCAGTGCTACCATGTCGTAGATCCAAGCAGAATATACAAGGAAAACATTTACGAATAATAGCACAAGTACAACATAACATGAAAACAACATATAGAAGAATAGAGATACATATAGAGGAATTGTACAATAGTTTTGATTCCTTTATCACCTTGCACCAACAAAGTAACAAGGGTCGTATAAAAGAGTCTAACAAACATTTAGCAAACACATTACGGGAGAAGCACAGTACAACATGCAAACACAAAAATGGCTACCATGAAGGATAAGCCAATCAGGCGCATCGCTTACTCTCCCCATCTTAATTTATATCATTTAGGGAAGGTGGGAAACTCGCAAGAGGGACTATATCCAATACAGTAGGAATAATAGCCAGTTCCAAACAAGGATGCTCTTGACAATCGCGTTGCTCGATACTAAGTGTAATTGTCAATTGAGTTGAAAGCATATGAGGTAAATCAGTGTCAAGATCAATGGTCTCATATTCATCACTAAGATCAATAGGATCATCTAAATTATCCTCCTCGTCAAGATTAATTAAAATGGGATCTAAGATGCAAATAGGATCATCATACTCATTCATCTTAACATCATTGTGAATATTAACTTCTTCCAACACATCAGGCATAGGTTGATCGAAAGAAGGCAAAGAATTTTGAAGAAGAGAAGCATGGGCCCTAGCATTATCTCTATGCTTCTTATGACATTCATTAGCAGATTTATTACATTTTAATTTGTTTGACACATGTGGAGAACTAGGGGGGATAACCACTGATTCATTCACAGGTTCTATAGGAGGATTGGTAGGATTCATAGTAGGCTGAGAAGTAACAATGGGAGGTTGAGTAATAGAGTTAGAAGTAATAGATAAAGGAGGTATAGAAGGAGTGGGAAAAAGACCACGGTTAAGATCTATCTGAGGCATGCTTAACTCGACAATCTTGTGATGTTTATAGGCTTGACATGAGAAAAAAAGGTTTTCAGGGTGAGGAGGACATGAATTAGGTAATGAGGGCCAAAAGAAGTCAAGAGTAGCACAATCTCTAGGCCTAGAAGGTTGATATAGACTATGATTAATAGTTTTTACTTCTCCATTATGAATGAAATTAAGACATTTATGAATAGGAGAAGCAATAGCATGCATAGCAGTTATCCAAGGCAAACCAAATTTAACTTGAAATTGATTAGATGTAGGAACGATGATGAAGGTAGTATCTACAACCCTGCCATAGAGTTCAATGGGAAAGTTAATAGAACCAAGTGCAGGATAGAGAAAACCATTTCAAGTTTGGATCCATGCATCCGATGGATCATAAAAATCATGTTGTAGGACTTTCATAAAAATATTTCCTCAGTAATAACATTGATTAAAGATGTGGGATCATCAAGAAAACCACGCATAGGTATCTTAGGAATCCTAGCATAGATATAAAGGGGACCATCGGGAGCCTTAATAGTCTCAGAATCATCAAAGGTAATTGAAAGTTCCTGAGGTCGCTTATCCTTAGTTTGTTTCTGAGGTTTAGGTAGAACTAGAAGTTGAGGTGGAGGTGAAGGATCTTGAATAATAGGTTGAGATACAACAATTCTCTCCACATGATTAACAATGTAATTAAGATCATCCATCTTTGAATCGTAAACAATATCCGCAAAAGATGGTTGAGTGATCGTATTAGTATCATGTATAGGTAAAGGATTTGTGTAGATTTGAAGGTTTTGATTTGGAGGAGAGACAGATTTGTTCCCATTACCATCAAAATTATCAACAAATAAAGCATTGGAATCGATTAAGTCTTGAACCTTATGCTTTAGAGAATAACATTTTTCAGTATCATGGCCATTCTAGCGATGGTATTGGCAAAAATCTTTAGAATCAAAGGATTTTGAAGCTATAGTAGTAGGAAGGAGAGATTGAATAGGAGGAAAGGTAATCATATTAGCACTTAACAACCTACTTATAATGGAATGTAAAGATTCAGAGAGAGGATTAAATGTACGATTCATTCGGAAAGTAGTGGATGCAGAAGTGGCATTGTGTGATGCAACAACAACTTGATCAGCAACCACATTCGTCTATTTATTAATCTTGATGTAGTTGTTAGGTTTCTAAAATTTATTAGGATTAGGAGCATTGTCACTCTTATCAACTGGAACAAGAGCCATTGGAATGTTGCTCTCAAATTGACTCACTTGTAATTGATAATGATGAGGTGCTGCACAAAGTTATTGAAAAGAGGTAAATTCAGTAAGCAGAATCTTATCTCTAATATCATTTTGTAAATTTGAAATAAACATGTGTTGAATATCAATATCAGGAATAGGATAAGAAATTTGAGCATACAAATGCTTAAATCTACCTATGAAATCAGTCAATTTTTCCTTAATGTTTTGTTTACAATGCATTAAATCAGTTAAGGAAACTTGTGGACCAATATTATTTTAAAATTGTTGAATGAAGGTATTAGCGAGTTTAGGAAAATAATCAAAGGAATAAGGAGGTAAAGAACAATACCATTGCAAAGCCTTATCACGAAAGGTTCTAGCAAATAGTTTAGCTAAAATCCTATGGTCATGAGCATAATCACTACAAAGGATTTGAAATGTTTTAACATGAGTAACAGGATCGCCTTTACCATTGTAATTATCTAGATGAGGCATATCGACTTGTTGAGGAAGAGTAGCACGGATAATGTCTAAGGATAAGGGACTACCCATGTCACATGTAGGAATGCTAAACTTGGATTGAGTTAAAGATGCAAGTTTTTGTTGTAAAGATGACACAGTATGAGCCAAACTAATAATTGTGGAATAATTAGAAGACATAGGTGGCATAGAAACATTAGGAACACTAGGAGAAGTGTAGGAAGCAAAAGGAATAGAAGATACAACCGGTGGAACATTTGGAACCACATTTTGAAGGGGATTAGTATAAGTAAAAGGTACACTATGATATGAAGGTTGTGAGGTAGGTAAAGATACCAGTGGTACACTCACAGGAATAGATGAAATTGGGAGAGATGTAGTCATCAAAGGAGGAGTATAAGTAGGAATTCTAGGTAAAGGAATAGAAGAAGGTCCTTGAATAATGATAGGAGGAGTATATCCTAGATCTTGAGCCTCTTGGGCTAAAGGTTTAACATTTGAATGCACAAGATGAGTGATACCACACAAGAAATTAAAACCTTGATCACTCTCACAAAGGAATTTCTTAAAATCCTCTATAGCTTGAATGGAATCTTGATTATGGTTTTCTTGAATAAGCCAATTTCCCATTTTATCAAGTTCGGTTGAAGTTTTTTGCACATGTTCAGCAGGAACTCTTAAAGAATCATCCTCATCATGAGATGAGTGAGAAGGGTTATGCTCCATAGAAGGATTGGAATCATGAGTATTCAAGTTGTCGTCCAGGATCCTACGGAAAGGAGAGGAAGATTCAGGATCAAAGGAACCCGTGAGTCTACGGCTTCTTCTAACTGAGATACTATAAGTAGGACTAGAAGTGGTAAAGCTCATACACCAATGCAATGCAAATGAACTAATTTAGAAAACAAAGAGTTTGATTTTAATTTTTGAAAGGAAATTCAAGAACATAAAAGAAATCTAATCTAATATGCATGCAAGATCTAACATAAAAGATGTAAATCTAACACCAAAAAGAAAGAGTTGTCTATCGCCGATTCACCAATATGTAAAGGGTAAAATATGTGTGAGTTGAATTGGATTCATTTAAAATAAAATAATTTAAATTTAAATATTTTATGGGGGTAAATAAGATGCTCTCCTTCTATCCTTAGATATGTAAATGAAAGATCCAAGTTGATTAACCCAAAAGAGAGGATCAATGCATAAATGAATCAATCATTTGGAAACAAGAATAAGGAAGGAGGATCTTAAGTACCTGGTTTGATTGATTAATTTTAAATGTATTTTAGATTTAGATAGATTAATGGCCTTAATTGAATTGAATAGAATAAATTCACTAACCTTGAAATATTGCAGATCTGAAGAATGTTGTTTTCTGAAGCATGTGTTGAGTTTCTAGAAAATCTGAGAGCATATATAGAATAGAAATGCAAAGACAGACAAAACCCAGAATTCTTTTTCTATTTTGAGACAGCTCCAATTTGTACCCTCAAGTCAATGTCACCATTTTCCAAAATTTTTGATTGTGCCCTAGGTAAAAATTGACCTAAAAAGTCTCAGACTAAAATTCTATTTTCGGATCCTGAAAGTTTGCCAAAAAGGGTATCTGAATCTTCGTCCCGATTTGCTGTTCTGAACCTGTACCTACAGAAAAAGGGGTTTATTTGTTGGGGGAGGGGTTTGGCTTAGTCAAAGCCCGATTTTGGAATTAACCTCAAATATATAATTGAAATTGCAGAAATAAACATAGTAAATGAAACAATTCACCTTGCTCATGTAAAAGTCCTTGTGGAGGATTCGAATCCTTGAATCCACAAGTATGGATGCACCAAATGAATGAAGAATGGAAAATAGAAAATGTAGGATGTCTTCAATCAATTACTTGTAGATCTTCAACACCAATCTTGAATGGGTTCTTGAATTGGAAGAGGCTTGGAGGAATGTAGATGGAGAAATCTTCAACAAGAGGGCTCTATGGAGCTTGAATCCTTCAATGGCCACCAATGGATCTCCTTGATGAAAAAGGATGCTTGAGAAGTGCTTGAAAATGGATGAATGCTTCAATGGATACTTGGTTTTCTTCAAATCTTGCTTCTTCACCTTTGGAATTAACTCTTCAAGTCTTGATCTCTTGCAATTATCAAGTCTTAGTGTTTAGAAATCATGCTTATGGATAATGATGGTTAGAGAGTCTTAGAGAAAATGAGAGGAGAAAGCTTCCATTTATATGAAATTAGGAAACAATATTATATAGAGGCTGACATAGGAGAATTAAAATCTAATTAGACCCATGCCCCTAGAAGAGGACCTATGTTAAATATAATTTAGGATTTGTTGTCCCGAAGTCCAAAATAGCCGACCCGGAAGTGGGAATTAACTTTTTCCAAAGACCGACATCCGAAAACCCTGAGATTCTAAAATTTGAACCCCGTGCCTAGAAAATTTTGATTGTGACCTAGGTCAAGGTAAAGGTCAAGGTTGACCTTGACCCAAAAAGGTCGACCTTGACCCTGAGGCCAAAGTTCTAGTTTCTCAGTCTAGGGTGCCAGAAATATGTTGGAAAAAGTGGAAATGGGGCAGAACAGGGGGATAAAGCCATATCAAAGTCAAGAACCCATTCAAGGTGCTTGACATGACCCCAAACCACTTACCTAGAAGGCTAAACCAGTCTACCATGGAAGTGCTTCCACTTTATGACTATACACAAACATAAATTAAATTTTTTATTGGTTTACATCATTTCAAAATTCTAAGCATATATGTCACATTTTAGTGATTCAATTTAAAAACTTCATCCAGCATTGGCCATTTCCTTTATAAAAGTGTGACACAACTTTGTAATTTTACCTAGGAAAGATCATCAAGCTCCTCCAGACCATATAGAACACAATGTTTGAAATCAATGACAATACATGGTAATAAACATTTATTTCCAACAATCTCCCCCTTTGTCATTGATGGAAAACAACCACCAATAAATTCAACTCCCCTGAATGTAATAATCATCTCCATTATCTTTCTCCCCCTTTTCCATCAAGGACAAAGTCCAGGAAAAGATATATTGTTCCATAACTCTTAAAACCAACACCAGTTTAGAAAGCTCCCCTTGAACATATGCATCAACTTGATGTACTAAGCTAGATAGAGAAAGGGGCAACCACCCCAAGCACTTCTAGAGAAGCTAGAAATTATGATCATATAATAGAGCATGTCTCCAACAAAAACATCACTAGATAAAACTAGTTCTCTAGATTCATTACTATCTTGACATGCTCCTCCTTTTTCTTTAAATCTATTGCAACTTTAGTTCTTATTGTATCAAACAGAATGATCAAAATAGTTTCAAACTCAATCTTCTCTATGTGATAGAAAATCATGTTTTCTCTTAAATTAGTAGATAATTAGTCCCATAAACTTATAAACTTGTGGAGAACAGTAATATTATTTAAATATTTCTTAATTTGAAAACCACTAGATACACTAGAATTATAATCCATACAATAAAGAATTATTATCCAAACAAACACCTTTTCATACCTCATTATTCTGCTGAGAAAATTCCTAGCCTCAAGTCTTGAGGGGAAAACATATGGAAACTCCCCATCAGACTCTACAGTCTAAGTCATTTGATAGATGAGGAAACAACATATGGAATGGATGTCAGACCACCATCATGTACACCCTTTTTATTCCACCACAAATATATCTTGTTTCTTTCTCTTGAGTTTTTTGCATCAGTTAAACAGACACCTTCTTCTTCAAAATTTCAAAATTTAGCAATATGTCTTGTCCTACTGCATCTGTAGAAAATCAGACCACCCTTGAAGAATCTTGCAATGTGTCCTTCCTTATGTACATTTATAGAAAATCACACTGTCCTTGTTCACTTTCACTACTTCATTATATTTGACATTGATATTTATATTACATTCCATTTTTTTGTGTCCATATCCATTGCAACTATAGAAATAGTCATTGAAATTCTTAACATTTTGATTCTCATTTACTCCACTACACCTTATTTTTCTTCTACATTGAATTGCCTTGTGTCCTAACTTAGTGTAATTATAGAATCTTCCATTGAAAAATTGATTCCTTATCAGACTACTATATTATTGACTCTATGTCCTATACTTTTACAATATAAATAGATACCATCAAAGAAAGAGTACCTAGAGGAAATAGAAGGGGATCTTTGATTCATCATCCTTTTCTATTCCTTTTTTGCACTAGATTCTTCTTGTTCTTCTTTTGCTTCTAGTTTCTTGCATTCTTCTTGCTCATCTTCTACTCCTTATATTATGAATTCTTCTCATTCTTCTTCATCATCTATTTTTTTTATTCTTTATTTTTCAGCTGCCTTCAATCAAATTGCTTCTGATTGTATGTATACTTTTATCTTCCTCTTTTTCCTTGAAGTCTTCTTCACACTTCTAATCAATCGTATTCTTGTTTTCATTCTCATGCTTTTGAACAATCAAGTTCTTATTTTCATTTTTCTTATACTATAATCCAATTTGCATCCTTTTTGTCTTCTCATTTTTTTAGTTCCACTATATGCTTCAGGTTTGATATGTCCTTATTGGTTTCACCTTTTTTTTTTACTATAATCCATTCTGCTTGTACCAAATCTTTTTATTCAACCTTCCTTTCTTCATTATCTTTTGATAGGAAACATGTCCTACATAGTCTTTTTCAACTTCCATTTCTATATCATCTCCCCATCTACCATTATATTGAGTTAGAAAACACATATTTTCACACTTGTCTTAAATATAGTAGATATTATCAGTAGTCCTGAAACCTTTTGCAACCCTTTTTCCAAAAAAAAAAAATTCTAATAGTATAACCATCACTTTTGAACATAACTTCATAACCCCTATTACACATCTGAATAACACTTAACAAATTATGTTTTAAACCTTCAACATATTAAACATCATCAATTGTATGCTTACCATCAATTGAAATGGTTCCTATGCCTTGATTTGAGCACTTCCTTCTCCAATGAATCTAATTGCTCCACCGTCATATTATTCAAATTTAATAAATCTTATCTTATCTCCTGTCATATGATTTGAGCAACCAAAATCTATGACCCAATCATTTGCAACAACTTTAGCATGCAAAGAAACTTGTTCCCTTCTTTTTGAGATAACTAAAAATAATGATTCTTTAATAGTTTCATTAGTATCTCTCCCTCATAAAAATATTCTTCCATGGAACACAAGATATTTTTTCCTCTAGTACCTTTGAAATTAATTTCTTTCTAAAATCCCCTTTCTTTTTATTTCTCTTTTTATCTTCATCTTCTAAATCACTATGATAATCTTTATACTTGCAATCACTAGAAAAATGTCCTATTATTCCATAATTAAAACACTTAAGAGGTAACTTACCTTTTTATCTTCTAGTACCTCACTTGAATCTTCTTGAAAGATAATCTTTTACATCCTCCAGTATATTGCATGACCTTGAATCAACATCTTCAACAACTCTGAAAGAGGTTTCTTTTTTTTCTCTTTCAACTTCTGCAAGCTCAAATGTTGAAAGTGATTTAATGAATTGATCAATGGTATATTAACTCAAATAATCTCTCTCTCTCTCTCTCTCTCTCTCTCTCTCTCTCTCTCTCTCTCTCTTATTAAACATGTAATTGGTATAAACTCCTTCAGTAGGGTCAATAAGATCTTGAGAATAATATCATTGTCTTTAAGATGTCCGCCAACAACTCTAATTCCATTAGCCACATCAGTAACCCTATAGATGTATCTCTCAACACTCTCATCTTTTATTTTCTCAGTACTTCATACTTATATTTTATATTGATTATTCTTTCTTATTTTATTTTTATATCTCCTTCATATACTAATACTAGTTTGTCCTAGATTTCTTTTGCACTTATTAAGCCCTTTACTTTCCCAAAGGTTGTGTCACATAAGCTAAAGAAAATAATTGCCCTTACTTTCACATTTGCTTCTTTTTGTTTCTTTTCTTTAGTATTAAAATCTCTTCCAAAAGGAGGATTAAAACTAGATTGGATTACCTCCCAAATACTATTCTGCAATGTTTCAAGATAAGCTTCCATCTTATCCTTCTAGTAAGGAAAATTAGTGCCATCAAACACTTGTGTCTAAAACTGTAAGTTTTGTGCCATCTCAAATCTTCCTCAAGTCATCAAGCTTCTTTTAGAGAAACCTTATTCTAATACAAATTGATTAAAACACTTTTAATGCTGAGAGGGGGGTGAATCAACATAAATCTATAAACTCTACCAACTAACTTATGTTACCACCACAAGTAATAGTATGCAAGAAAGAACTAAACTAGTAAACACAAGAGCACCAAGATTTATACATGGAAAACCCAAACTCGTGTAGTAAAACTAGGTGAAGAAAGCTTGCAATATGAACTTAAATTGAATATTAATGAAAATATGAAACCAAAGATTAACCCTTAATAAAGTGATTGCAAAATCAAAATAAGAACTAGAAAGTCATTGTACACATAAAACATTAGATTTACGTGGAGAAAACCTTTCGGGAAAAAACTTTACCAAATAAAGAGAGGAAAGTATATTGCTAATCCAATGAAGAATTCAAAAATAATACACTTCTCTATAGACCTTATGTTTGTAAAATTGTGTACTTATCTGCAAACACAAAACTTCAATATAACATAGGTCAATGAGTTAGTATTCAAAATTCAAACCAAATAAACAAATAAAACTCATTAGAAACCGTCCTATTGCTTCCTAGTCATGAAGATCAATTAATCTATTTTAGTGCTCTCAAAATGAGTTTTTAGATCTTATTGAATGGCAATCTATGAGATGGAAGATTCTAGTATGAAAATTCACCTAAATGCAAAGCCAATTTGATAAAATTGATGAAGCTACATGATTGAATTTGATATGAATTGATGCAATTAAGATACGATGCAAGATAAATTGACTGAATTATGCAACTAAATGACTAAATGTAAGATGAATTCAAGTTAGAATGATGTAGATGGGTGCAATTCTCCTATAAATGAGCTCTTAAATGCACAATTGACTAAAACTCAAACTAGCATGACCTACTTGAAAATGATCTAGATACCAAATGACTTGAATTGAGCTGATTATATAGATTTCCAAGGGAGGGGAAATTACATAATTTGAATTAGATGGTTGAGATTGCAAATCCATGTGATTGATCCTTTCACTCTTCTCCCATTGGCCAAGGTGTTGACTTAATGACATGTTGAAAGAATATTTAGGATTTAATTAAATGAAATTAATTAATTTCTCTAGTCATGTGGATTATTTATTTGAATTTAATTAAATGGATAGGATATTAAATATTTAGGACTATTAACGAATTATGTAATTAATTTGATGGAACTTAATCACACAATTAGGGTTTAATGTTCCTTTGATTTAATTGGCTCAATTCATTGAAAATTAGTGATTTGATTTCTCTTGACCATTTTTGGGTTATTACATTTTCCCCTCTTTAAATCTGTGTGCGAGCAGCGTGTTGATTCAAATAACACATGATCTTTTCCTTGATTCTTGTTGAACTGATAAGATGATGGGTCCCTGATGTCTGATGTAAGATTGAGCAAACAGTGAAATGTTAGATATGGATTTTGATGAAAATGCTCACAACCTGATGATGTTTGATTTGAGTCTACCTTTGATATAATGTGTAAGAATAGTTTTTTTTGATTGAAGCCATCGTAGACAATTTGATATGGGTCTTTCTGAAATTGATTATCATATATGAAGATATTGAAGATATTGATGATGATGAGAATGAGTAATTTGATATGGTTCCTAATGAAATCACTCGCTTTAAAAACTTTGATCTTGACAACCAACTTGATATGGATTGTGATGAAGTTGATTATCTGATGATGATGATTTCCTGATGAGGAAATTATCAATTTGAGATGGTTCCTGATGAAATTGATATACCCATGTCGATTCAGTGATGACGATAATGATGATGATGATGATGACACTATCAATTTGATAAGGAGCTTGATGAAATTGAAGATGATTGATGATTAATTCAATTTGATGTTGATGACTTGATTGTTGAAGAATATTTGATGACTTTAATGATCAATGAGAGATATTTATTGAGTTGATGACAAAATTTGGTGTTTCAGTTCTGATTTGATTGACTACGATGATGATGATGTTATGATTGAAATGATGTGTTGATTATGCATCCTTGGGAGTGAAATCGAAAGGTGATGATGCTAATTGGGTAATTTTGTGATGATTTTAAATTGATGTTGAATGGTTTCAAATGATTTGGAATTGATCTCAAAGGATTGTGAATTGATTTTGTGTGATTTGAAATTGATTTAGGAATATTTTGAAATAATTTTAAATTATTTTGAATTGATTTGGATGGTTTTAGATCATTTTGAAATGATATGAAATAATTGAGGAATGATTAGGATGGTTTAGGATCAATTTTTACTGGTTTAGGAATGATTCCAGATGGTTTAGGAACATTTTGGATAGACTCCGGATGGTTTTGTGGAAATTGAAAATGGTGTTGAATGATTTAATGACGTTCAATTTTGATCTTGGTGATGATGTCATGAAATTTGATGAACATTTAATTTTTCAATTAACTTTGATAATAATAAAAAAAATAGGCACAAAAATGTGACCTAATTACCAAAGTAAGGGTTAATATAGGTAAAATTTCACTTTTTACCCATAATTTTGAATTTTTACCCTTGGTAAATTGGAGAGTTATTTGAAAAATAACATGGCATTTCCCATGGAGAAGCACGTATTTGAGCTTGTTCGGAGGCATAATCGACATGCCCATTATCCTCACATGTCAACCTTTCAATAACTTGTTTTCATCAATTGATTATATTTTTCATACCAGATTCTTCTTTTTTCATGATTTTATGGCATTTAGTCGTATTTGATCTTATCTTGATTTGTATCCAGTAAAATCTTGAGTCATTTTTGGTATTCCCAGTTATTTCTTGGTAAGACTTGAGTTGTATCTGTTGGTAAATGATTCATTTTTGGAGTTATATGGGACATTTGAGGGTTTTCATTTATGGAAACACATCTGGTATGATGATCGCTTGGAGTTTTTTATATTTTTAGAGATGCATATTGCAAAATGACTAAGTACAATGAACAAAAATACAGAGTATAGCAATACAGTTTGGACAACGAAGATAGTATATCATGAATGGTGACATGAAAGCTTAGAGGAAGACATTTTGGGGTATGTATGACCTTCATGTAAGATTTCTTGAGTTTTGGTGTTGATCACAGAGAGTTACAGTATTTTGAAGACATGCGAAGATAGAGTAACAAAGATACAGGGTAGATGAATAGTCACGATGATTAAGGGAGTATGACATGGAATCCAATCATACTAAGTTGGATTGGGAAATGTGATAATGTAATATTCAAATCCTAACAGGGCTAGGTATCCTAACAGGGACACTATACTTTTAGTACATATTTGTGGGTACCATCCCCACCAGGGTTTTCCCTTGGCCAGGGTTTCCTCAACAACAATTCATGGTGTTATGAGTTATATGTTCTTTTCATTTCAATAATTATATGGTTAAGTTGGAAATTATTCATTTCATGTTTAAAGTGTTGTAATACTTATTCACCCCCCCTCCCAGTATTACTTAATCCTAACAATTGGTATCAGAGATTTTGGCCCTTGGAGAGAAAGTTTAATAGCTTAAGGGAGATCAAGATGGATTCTAAAAGTTTGGAGGAAAATTTTGAAGTAGCACTTGAAGATCTTGACAAAGCTAAAGAAAAGAGTGGTGACTTGAAATTCAAATTGAGAAGAGCAGAGGGATTCATTAAGAAACTAAAAGAACAACTTGAACTTTCCAGAAGTCAGAGACAAGATCTTATGGTTAAGATAAAAGAGGATTCAGAAAATGATAATTCAGATCAAATAATGCAACTTGAGAAAGAGAAAGATACTTTAAAGCTTGATTATGAAACTAATTCACTATAGATGGCTAGAGAGATTCAACAAGAAAAGGATACTAAGAACAAAATTGAAGAAACTTTAAAGGATGCTAATATTCAGATAGGACAAATGTAGACTGAACTTGATCACCACAAGAACAAGTATCTGGAATTAGAGAAATATAATCAAATCATAAAAGGAGAACTTGTTGAGGAAAAGAATCATATTGAGATACTTCACATGAGTAGTGACTTGATCGATGAACAGAGAGACAGACAGAAAACTAAAGTAGACATAACTAGTGTTGGCTTAAATGAAGCTGAATGTTCAAAGAATTAAGAAGAAAAATCTAATACGAAGATTGATGGAGAAAGATCGACTCTTGAAGAACCTAAATAACATATCGGACCTTTCAAAGGTAGATGTTTTGGATGTAACAAAGTTGGACACATAAAGAGAGATTGCAGAGGCAAAGCTCCTTTCAAACCTTTTTCTAGTTATTGCTTTGATTATTATGCATATGGGCACAAGAAAGAAAAATGTAGGAAACCTGATCAATCAAGATACAGACAAGATTACATTATTGAAGAGACAACAACTAAGACCACATGTTACAAATTTAATAACCTTGGGCACATTGCAAGGTATTTTAAGTTGCAGGATAATCATAATAGATCACCTCCTATATGCTACAAATTTAATAATCTAGGGCATATAGAAAAGTTTTGCAAGTACAATGGAACTGACAACTGAAGAGTACCACCTCCTATAGTGATAAAGAAAAATATTGGTGATACTGGTAAGAGTCTTGTAGAGTACATGAGTGAATTTGACATTTGTTTCAGGAAAGAAAAAAATATCAGCAATAATAAGGTACGGAAGGTAAAGGATTCTAGTGAGGAAAAGGCTCAGGGAGAATTTGTAGATGCTACAGAGTCTTCACCTGATGCTAACATTTCTATATAAATATAGATGGCCAAACATGACCTTAGGGGGAGTATTGGAAGGATACATAAAAAATCTATCCAACCCCTGAATTTGAGGAGTAAGCTCTTGCAAGCTTAGGGAGAGCCTGTTGAAATGTTTTGAAACACACACACACACACATATATATATATATGATTGCATGGTTTTACAAGCCTATATCCTATGATCTCTAGATTGTTATTCGACTGGTTTATGTGCATAAATGAGTTTATTGGGAATTGTGTCATTTCTTCACTCAACAAAGTATAAGGTTAATAGAAAGAACATAATTGAAGATTATTTGCAGAGAACAGCCTAAGGAGAACATATTCTATAGTAGAAGAAACATTGGAGCAAGTGTTTTGAAGAGTTTGATCGAAGAAGGGATTGGCATTTCAACAGTAAAGAGGTATTTAGTTTGATTATGAAGCTTTGATAATGGATAATCCTATGATTTTTGATGTTGTAGAGAGACCTAGATACAAATTTAAGAAACATCCTTTAAAATTTTCTGAGGATGATCCCAAAGGCGTGTTTTCTCAAACACCCTACGACATTCTACATGTCAAAGATATTAGGGCTTACATACATTGTAAGTATGAATCTTTGGGAGATGAAGAGATTGCCACAGAGATGGAATACATGATAGGTGATGATGGAAAGATGAAGGATGAGTTCACGGACCTCAATAACCTGAGTATTATGAAGATAACCAAACTTCACAATTTTGACAAAGAAGAATGGATAAAGATTATTTTGAGCAAAGTTCATGATTAGTTCATATGGCTTGGAGATTAGCCTGTGAATATCTGCAGTGACCTAATTTATGCCATAAGAGGATTGGACAATACTGGTGTAGTAATTGTTGCTGAGAAGAACACTAAGAAGATGGTAGAAACCCTAATGCATTCATAGAGGAACAAGAGAGAAATGATGGTAAATGATATATTCCAACAGGATGTCAGATTAATTACTATGATTTTAGGCTATTATTTCCATTATAGCAGTCGACTCAATTTTGTATCGGCATGAATAATCTTAATGGCTTATAAGATGGTCAAGGAAAACATCAAGTATAATCTTTGCGAAGTCCTAACACAACAATTCTTGGAGAATGTAATGGAGATTAAGAAGGATAAGTTGAAGGGATTCAGATTTGGATCTTTGTTGATACGCATGTACATTCGCATTGTTCAAATATTTCTTGGTATGCACCATAGAGCATGGAAAGATAGTGTAGCTACTGGTATTCAGATTTCTCAGAGTTATAGGAGACATAACAACACTTGGGTAGATGGTGAATTGTTTGGTATGATCAAAATCCTACAAAGAGATATGAAGGCAAGGGAGAGAATTCCTGAGATAGTGGTATAAAAATACAAGGACTCAATCTGATTCATGGTTGAAATTGATTGTGTGTGCTTTGAGGCATTTATACCTAGAAAGAAGTGGTGTTGTCCACTGAGCTATGAGGTTAGTTCTAAAGTTCTTATTATGCAAGTAGAACACATTTTATCTTCAGAAGTTGATTGATCATAGGAGAGATGGGGTACTTATGAGGATAAGTCTACAAAGATTAGGGAGGAACTGACTAGAGAATCAAGCAAGAGGAAAGTAGAGAATATAATTGATGACTGTGCAGCCAAGGCCGACATATCTAAAGAGGAAATGAAATAAGTTAGGAAAAAGATGACTGGGAGAGCTTTTGGGTTGGAAAATACTGTTGCTACAACCCTTCCACCTCCAAAAGATGCAAAGATAGTCAGTCCACTTTCTACTGTGATTGATTTATCTACACCTTCACCACCATAGTATATATCGCAGGAAGAGACAACAAAGCAATTGCCTAGAATAAACACAGGGTCCACTAAACTGGACTCGCCTCTTAAGAAATAGAGGATAGAAGGACAAGAGAATAAATTTGAATAAAAGACCACTAATGTGAGACAACTTTGGAAGCCAGATATGAAAATGCTAGAGAAGAGATTAATTGAGAAAGGGAAGCTTGTTTCGTTGAAAAAATACTATGACAGGCATGAGGGATTTGACAAACTTCTGATTGAAGACATAGTGATTAAAAATTTGCTTGTTTTGAAAGAACAATTTGTTAGAAATTGGAGGTAGTATACCTGAGGAGTTATATGAGAAATTGGAGATAAGGAAGCAATTAGTATATAAATAAGATGAAGTGATTAGAGAACAAGCAATTAAAGGCATGTTGAATGTTGTATTTGTTAAAGAGATGGAAAGGATACTAAGTGAACTTAAACCCTTATTGAGAACCAAGACAAGATTAGTAAAGATAATGAGAAGGAGATATGATGAAGTAATTGAGGAGGCATAGAAAGCTATAGAAAAAGTTTTGATGGGAACTGAAACTGAGAACATCTCGCCACTTAAGGATCTGTTGGTGAGCAGATTTGTCTTCGTGTTAATTGCAAATTATACTAACTATATGCCTCTTGGGAAACAAACTATCCTACAACAGTTGGGCAAGCATGAGATAATTGCTTCCCTCTGAATTGTTTGAGGTACAACTCCCTATCAAAAATATCTATTGAAAATCTGAAATTAAAACCAACGATCATACTTTTAACCCAAAAGCACATAAGGCTCACTCAAATACTCTTAGGTATTGAGGTAAAATCAAACAAAAAGAATAAAGAACAGCAACAAAGAAAGGCACAACTTCTTTGATTTGGAAAACAGTATTCTTGAATGGAAATATGGAAGGGAATCATATAGAGAGACAGATAAATACCATGCATTTACTATAAACCAGTAATGAGAGATATACCAATTCACAAAGTAATCGATATGTCATAAATCTAAATTCATAGATTTAAATTTAACATGCATCAGAATAACATGATCACACAGAACTAAGTCTGAGATTAATCCAATCCAAAAATATCTTTCTATTCAATTCCCATAGAAAATATATAAAATCTTAACAAAATCATAAAATGTCAAACTAAGTCTAACTGATTCCAAAATTTCATCATCCTTTTTCCAGTATCATGCTTCATCATATATAGTTTAATAGGTTCGAGAGGCTTCCCTTAAAACTCGGCCTCTCAACCTAACTAAAAATAAATGGTTTCAGACCAGTAAAATAGATAGAGTAAAAATTTTTTGACAACAACTAAAACATAAACAAAATGCCCCAAACATAGGCATGAAAATCATCATGTGATCATGTGTCTTTACTTATTATCTCCAGATGTGGCTTCTCAGACCAACTTCCAGCTCTGGAAAGTGCTCACGAGCTCCTAGATTGGGTGAGAGTGGAGATTCTTCACACCATTCAGCTTCGTGTGACATGCATTCTTTTCCCATTTGAAGTTCTGAACCTTCTCTAACTGTCTAGGTAACTACCCCCGATTTAGGTATAGCATGGACTCCACATTAGCAACCCTGGTGAAATCTTTGGCTGTAATCTCCTCTTTTTCTTTAATATCATTCATTGCATCTCCAAAACTCTTGGTCATAGCTTATGCATCTATATTTCCCTCAGTGAACTGAAGTATACCCGATGTGTTCACAACCTTAAAGTCTTTTAGCGCATTAGTATGAATTTCCTTGACCTCTTCCTCTATGGCACGCAAGCTTGAGATCACCACTTTAAACAATTCACTTTTCTAATTCATATTCATCTTAAGAATGAAGAGCATACATTCATCTATCAGTTTCATAGGGTTCTCTGCCAGGAACTTCTCAACCCCATATCCTTCTATCTAAATAATCTGGGACATAACAGTGACACATTTTTCCTCATCAGATTCCCAAGTTGGTATCAAGGTATTGATCTCTCCAATCAAAGCTTCTCCATCTGCAAAAGCTGCTACAAACTCCTAAATGAATTTATTTCCTTCTAAAATGATGCCATCGACCTAGTTTCTCATAGTCGTCATCAAATTTCTACCTTGATGCATTTGCTTCAGCATTTGTTTGCTATTTGTAGAGTTAGGGTCAAAATCTTGCAGAGATTGGGCTAGAGGCAGGGCCCCAACCTCGCTGAGCAAACTAAGGAACTTGACCATCGTTATCACAAGTTGTTTGAGTTCCTGCTTCTCCTTGTCATATTTCTGAGACTGACCAAGCATATGGTCTGTTGAGAACTTGAAAAGATGATCTCGAGTATCTCTGTTTAGCACCCCGAACTCCATTTTTGTAATTTCAAAATCTTCTACTGCAGGTTCAAGAATACCCTCTTCCTATTTGATAGTAGCTATTTCAGCGGTCACTTTGCCTGTTACGAGGTCTGTAATTAACCTTGCATTGCTTTTGGTTTTCTTCATATTTGGGGTACAAGCGGCATATTTGGTAACAATATCTTTAACTGGTAAAGAAATAGGTTTGAAACTGTGTTTCTTGATTACCAATTCAGTTAGCCAAGGAGGAACTAAATTAGAGACCATCCTATTTTCAACATTCTTGGTGGGAGTCACTTCTTCTTGCTGAACCTCAGACTTGTTCATCATTGCATTTTGAATCTCTTTGTCCTGTTCTAGCAAAAGAGTGAGATCATCATCATTGACATCAATTTCAATGAAGCTGGAGTCAGGAGAAGCCATCTGAGACTGACTTTCAACCCTTGTTCTAGATCTTGTTCGGGGTGCAGTTGGATGTTCTTTGAGCGCATCTCTTTTCTTATTTGAAGGAAAATTACCTGCATGAGGATTCAGAGAAGAAATGTTAGAGGGATCAAATTGGACCTCACTTGAGATTGATTTGACATCAGTTTCTTTAGGAGAGGTGATCCTCTTCTTGTTTGATTTCCTTCTTTTTAGCCAATCATCCGTGTAGGCCAGAATGAACCTAGCTCTTAGTTTGATGTTTTCTTCTTTGTTCCTCGTCCAATCTACCTTTGATAGAAATTTTGCACTGGGTTTAGTAAAACCAAGTTCAATGACTTCTGACCCATCTTCAATCACATTAGATATCTCAAGCTTTAGCTGCAGACTTCTAATTTGGGGGATCAACAACCTGGAATGATCTCTTACCTGAATTGCCCTTTCATCTCCTATATCCTCCCATAAATCTTCTAAATGTGAGCTTGGGTCCATCTATTTTTTCAAATTGAATGCCTTCATGGAAAACCCTTTATTGTCAAATCCCCTTCTTGACTCATAAAATTGCATGTGAAATCCAACCAAATTGCTACCTATTACTGATGCATCTATCATACTCTTGCATACAAGATTTCCAAGTCTGATTGGAAACATTGTATCCCACTTATCTTATGAAAAATTATTCTTTATTACTGTGAACATTTGTCTACAGATTTCTACTAAGATGAAACAATCAAAGTAGAACCTAGGCAATCTGAGAGGTTCTTCATCAAAACTGTTGACTCTTAAATAGGTGAACCGAGGAAACTGGATATAAAAACTCTCAAAACTTTGAACCAACCTTTGCACCTCTGGAGAAATTCTCTGAACTAGGGTTCTAGCTAACTGGTTACACAATCTCCCAAGAAAGACATCATGAAGCCTCCTATACTCTTCTAAGACTTTGTCCTTCCTTAGAAGAGGGCAATACTAAAAAATGGTTATGTCTCCATTCCATGGTTCATGAGGAATTCCGGTAAGATCTTGGGTACATGCGAGGCAATAGGTCAAATAGTAGGACATATAGAATTCTTTTCACATAGCTTGTGCCTATTTGAGCTGATCTCTTAGTGAGCTCACGATTATTTCAGCCTAGTCCAGATTCTATTTTCCTTCTAACACAATTTCTATAAAATGATACATCCAATATTCAAAGAGAAGTACTTGTTCTGAACCTCTTATTCTGTGCAATAAAACCATGATATTATGGATGTGGGTCTTCATATGGTCCTTGGTTAGAACCTTGGGTAGTCTGGAAATGCCCTTGTAATTTGATACAGTCCACTTTCGGGCTATGTTACTAAGCTTCTTGTCACTCCTTTCTCGAAATTGTGCCAGCGACTGAGTGGGAGTAAAACTAGCAAAAGTTTCATTTCGAATTTTGAAGATGGACATTATCATTTCTCATTTTATGGTTAAGATACTCTTACCCTCATTATCTAACACACCCTTAGACTTGACATCATAATGATATATACATTGTTGAATATGTTGGAGATTTGATTCTGAACAGTTGATTGATTGTATGTTTGTCATTGATGACAACATATAATACACAGCAGTACTTCTATATGTACTTATCCATATGATGACATGAAGACTAGCATGGATAGATACATGTTTTTGACATGTTTACTATGCTGTGTTCATACACGCAGACCAAGATATGAAGTTTTAGTAAAGATATGTAATTCTATTATTGACGGTTACAGTTCTGGCAGAATAATGGTTTAAGGCCGACGTATGTAACGTGTTGATCGAGTTACGTCTATCTTTAGGATATGCATGTGTATATTCATGATGAGTTATGAGTTGTTGATATTAATCTAAATGCGCCAAACATATTTCAAGAATACTACAAAGTTATGGTTAAATTGATGAAGCTGACTTAGTGAAGCGACGCGTCTATTTAGTTAGTACTTGCACGGTTGTAACTATGCTTGTGTGCTTAGTAGAGCCAAAAAGGATGTTAAGAAGATTTTTCCTATAGGTCCCATGATCTCATACTTGGTGTATGTAATTATAGAAGTTCATTTGTAATAAGAAGAGTTGCGAAAGCCAGAGATTAGAAAAGCAGAGCAGAGTGTTAAAGCAGCAGAGCTATATTTATCATATGTTGATAATATAGATATTGAAGGAGAAGCTATCAGAACACAGAGAAGATTGTTGTAGTGCTTTACAAGAGGTTAAAGCATTGGCGCATAAAAGGAACTGATCAGACAAGAAGTGTCACAAACAGCAGTTCACCTTGTTGATACAGTGTGTATCAAATAACCAGAAGGTTGTAGCCTTCACCACTTGGACAGTGAGTCCACCACCCCTAATAGGGTTATTGTAAAAGACTCCTAATAGGGTCTGACCCTTAACCAGGTCACTATACTACTGCATTGTAATGTACAACTCCTAACAGGGATCACTATAAACAGTATAGTTCTTTGTGGGTACTAATTCCCACCGGGGTTTTTACCATTTCGTTTCCTCGTAACCAAATTGATGTGTTGTGTAATGTGTTATCTGTATGTGCATTTATTTTGTATCAAACTAGATTAATAAGTTTAAGACAAAGATTTAAAGTTGCTGATAACTGATTCACCCCCCCCTTCTAATTATCCCTGAAGTATTCTAACAATTGGTATCAGATCCAAGTACCTCAGAGAGAAAGCCTAATAGCTTAAGGTAGATCAGCCGAGGCATGAAAATTAAATGTCACGTGTAAGCCAGAATAAGTTGAAGTCATTGATGTGACATTTAACCATTATTCACTTAATTAAACCCTCTTTAATCATTATTGCCATATTAAATGCTATCCCTTTGTTCGTACCGAAAGAACATCTGCCTCAACCCGCATTGCCAACTGACTCTTCCCACGTGGCCGACTACTTGTCCAAATCATCATACCATTATTTCGATGGATACACTCTAACATGTCATATCACCCATTAACTCAGACGTCACATCACCTTCGCACTTTATTGAATCCTTCGTTGAACTGCATTGAACTACTTTGAACTGAGGTTCAAAGAGGTTCGAAGTGGTTCAATGACATGTCCAGGGTCCCACCTACAATCACCAAAAGTAGGTCAAAAAAATTTTATTGAACTAATTTGAACTACTTTGAACCGAGGTTCAAAGTGGTTCAAAGTGGTTCATGAAGGAAAATTTGATACCAACACTTGACCGAGAGAACTGGTTCTCACAAGATGAGTTCACGACACCTTGAAAGAATAAGTTCAGAGGGAAAAATGACATCTCAAAGATTTTTAAATTGGACTTCTTCTTCCCAAAAAGGGGGGGGGGATCAGGTAAGACTTCGAGGAAAACATCAAAGGGTAAAACTTCTTTGATCATGGCGACTCAAATAGGCCCTAACAGGATCCTAAGCCCAAATCTATTGAGAAGGTGAATCATCAAAGAGAGCTGAAATAAACCTTGGTAAATCATTGAGAAAAGATGGTAGTCAGTATGTAAGAGCTGTGAAGCAACCATATTTCTATGTTTCTGGTGTGCCCGTGTCATTGGACACTTTGCAAGATGTGGATGACCCCTTTGTGCAGGATACAAACATTGAAGGAATTAGTTACAAGGATTTGACAGAGAAATAAAAGAAAAAATAAAACTTGATGAAGCAGTGGAAGTTACAGTGAATAAGGTTGAAGTGAAACAACAAACTGTTACATATGATTCTTCACCTTTATTGTTGGCAAGTGGAGACAAGGCTTTGAGCACTAACGTTGAGAACATGGATGTGGATGAGCTGATGAAGTTATCCTACATCGCATTTGCTAAAGCTAAAGAAAGATCTGAGAAGAAATGAGAGAAGAAGACTAAGGTAATGACAAGATCCATTGCCACTCTTAACAAACTACTTCTAGCACCTATTTTTTTTCAAGGAAAAGATGATGTAGAGAACTTGAACAAGGAACTAGATGACTTTGATAGTCACTCTGAGTCATTAGTGAAGATTGTTGAAGAGAAGGCTGAGAAGAAATATCTCGTGAAGAAATTGGAGGAACTGTGCAAGTCTATTTCATGCGACTTGGGCATACTTAACAAGACTACATCTGAGGCTAAAAGTTGTGTTGCACATGGAAGGAAGTTATACAGTTACTGTATCAACCCTATCAAACATATCAAGAACATTAAGGACATAGTAATGAAGGATAGAACTACTCTAGATAAGTTGATGGAAAGTTGTGAGACCTCCTCACAATCTGTATTGGAGACAGACAGAGAGGTATCCAAAATTTTGGACAAACTGAGTGTACTTGATATAGAAAAAGGGAGAGTTATGGCAAGGTTTGGTTTGCTGAAGAGTCTAATCACTCCCAAGCTATCAATTCTTGAGGTCCATATCTCTAACATGGAGAAGACAGGACAAACCCTTATAGCTAATATGCCTACTAACCTAAAGGTAGCAGAGACTTCTTAATTTGCACTAAATGGGCTAATTCATGTGAGTCAGATATTGATGAAGACCTGGACAGAGGAAGTGAAGATCTTGGAAAACTCTTTCTGAGATGTACTAAAGATGGTCTAATTTTCTGGTAAGTAGTGGTACAATTTTGGTGTATTCTACATTATTTTATACCTTTTCCATTGATGTCAAAGGGGGAGAAGAGAAGAGATTAAAAATATATAGATAATTGTATAGAGTAAAGGATATATGTAAAAGATATATAGAGATATCTTTTTGGTATTGACACTTAGTCATTTTTCACTAAGTATTTCCATCAATGCCAAAGGGAGAGATTGTTGGAAAGTGATTCATTTTTGGAGTGATATGGGACACTTGTGGGTTATCATTTATGGGAACACATATGATATGATGATCTCTTGGAGTTTTTTACAGTTTTGGAGATGCAGATTGCAAAATGACTAAGTATAGTGAACATAAATACAGAGTATAGCAGTATAGTTTTGGACAATGAATATAGTATATGATGAATGGTGACATGCAAGCTTAGAGGAAGACATTTTGGGGTATGTGTGACCTTTAGGTAAGGTCACTTGAGTTTTGTTGTTGATCACAGATAGTTACATTGTTTTGAAGACATGCGAAGATAGAGTAACAAAGATATAGGGCAGATGAACAGTCGCAATGTTTAAGGGAGTATGACATGGAATCCAATCATGTTAATTTGGATTGGGAAATGTGATAATATAATATTCATCTCTTAACAGGGATAGTTCTCCTAACATGGACACTATGCTTTTAGTACATATTTGTGGGTACCTTCCCCACCAGGGTTTCCCTTGGCCAGGGTTTCCTCGACAACAATTCATGGTGTTATGAGTTATATGCTATTTTCATTTCAATAATTATATGGTTAAGTTATAAATTATTAAGTTAATGTTTAATGTATTGTAATACTGATTCACCCCCCTCTTAGTATTACTTAATCCTAATAGTATCCAATAAACCCACATGTTTGTACCTTGTAGATTCCTAAATCGTTTCATGTTAGGATTACCCTCCTTTTTTATCCTTGATCATTTCAGCCTAATTCTAGATCGTATCTGGTTTTTGAATTGCTTCCTGTCTCTGAGTCATATATGGTTTCTTTGATCGTATTCCCTATTTTCTTTGGTCATATTTGGTCCTAAGTCATATACCACTCAATTCTGGATCATATTAAGGTATTTAGTTGTTTTATGTCATTTTCAATACATTTTTTTCCTATTTTCTTGATTTCAATGCTAATTCTGATTCGTTCGATGTTCGATTTAGATTCTATTTGACTCCTGGTGATGTTATGATGTAATATATTGATCATATGATGCAATGTTTCTCATTTGATTGATGGTTTGATGTTTGATCTTTGATGCAGATTGATTTAGGTGTTATGACTTTTTGGGGTCAGTTCTCGAGAGTATTGAGTATGATTAATGATTTATCGGATGAGGATAAGCTTGTGATTCATAGATGTAGACTCAATAGATTTCTTTATATGCTTGATATTCAGTTGAATAGAGGATTATTGACTGCCCTGGGTGAGAGATGGCATTCTAAGCACAACAAGTTTAATATTCCCACTTATGAGATCACGTTCATGCCAGAGGATGTATATAGGATATTGAGGATTCTAGTTGTGGGAGATGTAGTCTAATATGATCATTAATGGAAAAATGGGATAGCTGAATTAAGGAGAGTTTTTTATGATGATACTATTGACCACTGATCTATTACTTGGGATCATATGGAGAGATCTTATGCCCCTCTACCTTTAGTTATAGCCAGTCTGATTGGTGGTATGCTTATGCCAGACAGGAGTCTTTAGGGATTCCAATGTGGTTGGGGAAGATTACAAGAGGATATGTTTGAGAGGCCTTGCCTCTTTTCTTGGGGATCATGTATACTCACTCACTTGTACCATGAGCTACACCAAGTGGTGTACAAGTACAACAAGAGTCATACTTCTACAGATCTGGGCATGGGAGTACATCCTTGTTACTAGGCCTATGGTTGAGAGGGAGAAATATCTTGGAGAGCCTTACATCTATATGTACATAGGATACATTATGTAACCTCACTCAGGGAAGTTGGAGTATTGGAGACAAGTTCTTGATGATTGTAGTGTTGTTATCTAGTGACCCTACTTAGACTGTAAGGATTGAAGCAGTAGCCGCCAAGAGATGTCATTTCTTTTCATGAGTAGATATCTCCTAGGCAAGACTCAATATGTGGTAGAGAGTTTCATTGCCACCCAAGTACTATGATAGTATGGCCCAGTACAAGACATACCATAGGATATTACAACTTATGCTAGATATCACGAGGAGGCAACATGGGGTCCTAGGATCTAGTTTGAGATAGTAAAGCAGGAGTATCAACAACTTACTCTTGCGACATCAAACTAGCTTTTAGATCTGATGGATGCTGGAGTCACAAACAAGTACCAAGAGCACTTGTTACAACATCCTTTCCCAAGGTTGACATTTCCTGATGAGATTTCCCCTACCATCGATGATTCGGTAGACTATAAGGTAGAGCGGGATGATGGAGGCAGAGGAGGATAGAGAGCTAAGGTACATGGGGGTCATGTGAGAGATCCTTCTTGAGATGGTGGTAGAGATTGGGGAGATATGGGAGGAGATGTGGAGAGAGATATGTGAGGACAGGTGAGGGTGGAGGCCTTGGAGTTGTTGGAGGTGATGTTGGGTGTGATGAAGGTGGTGACATTGGTGATAGTGGTGGTGGAAAGAGGAGAGTGAGGATCTTGGGACCTATAGATGATCCTAGTTACTTGGTGAGGAGGAGGAGGATAGGGTATCCTATCGATGCACCATAGTAGGTTCTAGTTCCACCTAGGGCTACACAAGGGGTGTTAGGAATAACTAAGAGGGGGGGTGAATCAGTGGCCTCAAAAATATTCCAATAATCAACCCAAAAACTTAGTACCACAATATTAAGCCTCTAGTTATCTTCAGTCCTATAAGATGAATGCCTCCAAATATGTTTATCAAATTACTACTACTTGGAATGCTTTGTTAGACCTTCTACTGTATGTTTACCGAATAGCAGTCTGTTAATTTACCGAAAGACAGTAAATTATCTAGAGTATACCGATCAATCCAGTTAAGTTTTGTGTAATGCAAAATACTAAAGTAATGACTCATAAACACATTGACACATGGATTTTTAACGTGGAAACTTTGTTAAGGGAAAAACTACTTGGGACCGGTAACCCAAAATTTTCACTCTTTTGAAGTGAGCTCGGTGAAGAGCCAACCATGTTAAAGGTTACAAACACGCTGTTAGGTGTGACCTTGTTAGAGGATTTAAAAGTTTAGTCTGTCAATTGATATCGGGCATCTATATGCTACCTTCCTTGATCAAACACTCACTTGGCCTGTCAATAGGTATCTGACATCTCATGTTATCTTCATGATCAAAATTTTTGATACTCCTGTGGATGTATCTCAATATAGAAAGGATCTTTAAATCCCTCTCGATTAAGAGACTTTCTGAGTCAAAGGTTAAACTGAAACAGTATGATCTATTCACATATACAACTTATACTTGCAGATTTTTCAGATCTATTGTAATCTCATAAAAATATTCATATCAATATATCTCCTTTTAAACCTTTTCTCCTCTTTGATTCTACTCGGTGATACTGTGCTCTGTTACTCAGTGTCTGCTAAAAAATTTATCTCTTTCCTTAGCTTGATTGATTAGGACTGTATGAAGTTTCTCTTCATCAGTTTCTCTTTAGCATCCTCTTTTCATTCATTCACCCACCACACAATTCATAATGAATTGAGTTGTCTCTTTATAGACATGATATCACCATTGTTAGGTTCTTTACTTTCTTAATCTTGGCGTGATCCATAATTATTGCCAATTAGATTTAAAGCAAAACTCTTGTTTTATCTCGCAGAGATCTTCTTGCCAACTAGACAAAACAACTTTAAATCCTTTACTTATCTCTAGCTTTATCTTGTCGATGAAAACAAAGATAACTACCAGTTAAGTCCATATTTAGCTATGCCAGCTAGGTATTTTATCATTTCTAAACTCAAGTTCACCCTTTGGTCAACACTCTAGTTCACCTCAGGCCTCTCCATCTATTTACACTATGTTTCTGACTATTAGTTATGCTTGTGATTCTTCTCGTTGGTAATGCTCATCGGTGTTCTTGCTCGGGCATCACTGTGACTTGACTGTCAGTGAGCTTTGTCTGTCAGTTTCCACTGACCGTCGGTGTTTGAAGTAACATTGCAAATGCTTGTCTTTTATGCATTACTGAAAGTATAATATTTTTTCTCTTTAATCTTCTAAATTCTTTGACACTTTGATTATAACCGATTAGATTATATCAAGTTGACATCAATGAAAATACAATCCATTAATTGATTTAATGTCTTGCATTATCCTTCTGCATTTCAGTGATCAACTTAACATCTTCAAACATTTAATCAGTTACATTTCATTAGGGGGGTGGTCAACAGGATCTAGTTCTACCACCTAGGGGTGCACAGGTAGGTGACCAGGGTGTCATTCTTTATAGACTGCGGCAGGAGAGAAAATAGTTATGAAGTTGTATGATAGTATTGGAGTCTTAGGTGGCCATGTTGACTTCATAGAGAGACCGAGTATAGAGAAATGCAACACTTTAGTGAGGTAGAGTTGTGTATTACCAGGAAACTTATTTTTTAGCCATTCTAGACCCTGTGAGAAGGGTTCCTTTATTTTCTCAATTTGTGGCTCAGTCATAGGGTGTAGCTCCTGCAAAATCATATTTTTCTCCACCTAGTCCTCCTGGTCCAGATGCGGGAATTTATGCCTGATGTTAAATATGTATATTGATATACTCTGATATTGTACTTATATGTTATACATTTGTGATGATATACGATCTCTCTGATTTTGATCTCGTTGTACCCTGTATAATGACATTTATGGTATATATGAGATGCACTTCTTATTTGATGCTCTATATGACTCTTTTGTGATGTTCATATACTACCTGCATGATCGGTTTTATGATGGTTATACGATGATGCACATGTGATACATATGTATATGCTTTTTTATTTTATTTATGCTATGGATGTATTATACATGCTATGATGATTTGTGTTAGATGTATATGGTACTTATGATGTATGTTATGCAATTACTTTAACACTAAATAGTGATGCAAGTGGTTATACAATAGATCATTTTTTTTCTTTTTATGTGATATGTAATTCAAATGAATGCTTAATGATTGTGAAATAGAATTTCAATTGATGAAAAATGTGATGTTATGAACTTATGATAACCTGAATGATGAATGTGACTAACATGTGATGCAAGAATATTTTTTGTGTCAGTGTCCAAGATACTCGATTGTGGTGAAGGTAGATGGTGTGATGATGTTGACATAATAGATTTCCCTCCTTGAGATGATTTTGTCACTTCCTTTTTATCAACTTAAATGGATGGAACACCTAAATTATTTTAGCATGCTATGTGAACTTCCATGATTGACCTTCTTTCAATATTTGGTTATGATATATCTCATCATTGAGCTTTTGTAATGTGGAAGTAGATACAACCATCACTAGTATAATTAACCATGATGATATGAATATAGTCTTCCTTGAATTCTTAATCAAGTACAACCACCACTAGTACTCAGGTGACCATGGTGATATGGATAATTATTTCATCAGATTTGATATTGCAATTTGATACAAGCATCGAGGCATGAGAAACACCAATGGCCTGAGTATCAGTTGTGTAAAACAGACAAAGAATAATTTTCCCAACCTCCATCTAGGGTTAAAATATTATGAGTCAAGCTATGTGTGGTATATCAAATGAATTGTGAAGGCTCTTATCATAGACACCCAGATTATTTGACCTTTGACTTCATCAGAAAAACACACCACAAACAACAGACAAAGAAAATGCCATATTCCTTCTTTGGTTTTCTAGTTCCAAGAGATCTTGGAATTCCTCAAGAAATATAACAATCAACAATCAATGACATTTCAATAGACAAGTAATGAATTCCAACCTCCATGTATAGTGCAGATGTTTGGAGTTGAGGTATGTGCGGAATACCATAAAATGTGGAGGCTCTTACCACAGACACCCACAAATTTTTGTCATATTATATTTCATTACAACACATCCCACAGGAAAAAACCAAATAAAAAATATCATGCCCCTGTCCTTGTTCCTCTAGTACGAAGACATCCTTGAGTCACTCAGAAGGTATGGTAAGCAAAAATTGATAGCAACAGACAATAAACAAAGAAAATTTCATGCCCCTTCCTTGTTTCTCTAGTCTGGAGACATCTTTGAGTCGATCAGAAGACATGATCATAAATTAAAAAAAAGTTCAAGTTCATTTGTGTATGCTATTGCTTTCTGATCACTATTTTGGGAAGAATTCATTCTTTTTGTGGTCCTGACAAACATTGTTGTTGGGTGAGTGGTGTTAAAGAAACATCATTATGTGTTGGGTGGTGTCAAAGAAACACCATTTTTTGGTGGTAGAAAACCTGATTTTTGAGAGGCTAGAGACAAAACATCTGACTCCAACTTAATTTGGAAAGATGACCATTACTGAGCAGATGGAAACCCAATGTAATGACTAGGAAATTGTCCCTAGCTAGACATGAATGTCGTAAAGGAAAAAATGTGGACCGACTCCAATCCACTGTGATAGGATTTAAAGCCCACTGATTTTTACAAGGATGCAAAATATATGATAGGTATGCTCAAGCGATGAGGCTGAATGCTGGTGCAAGCGAGATAGCTAAGCGATGCATTGATAGATGGAGAAGCTAGTTTACAAGTAGTTCCTATTTTCCAGGTTTTCACCACTTGAAATTATTGCAATTTTCTTGATTTATTTACTTTTTTTTCTACCAAGGCGCCTATTTGCTAGGTTTTCACCAAGGTACATTTTCTTGAATTTTCCTTTTTTGTAATTTTTTAGGTAGTATCAAGGCACCTATTTGCCAGGTTTTCACCAAGAATACCATTTTTTCAGTATTGTTTGCAGTGTTTTTTTGCTTTCCTCAGGCTCATTTTTCACTATTTTTTATTTTCTTCAAGATCATTTTTTACTATTTTTATTTTCTTCAAGATCATTTTTCATTATTTTTAATTTTCTTTGGGATCATTTTTGGTGTACAAAAACTAAACTCAGATTGTCGAGCGTAGAATTTCTTCATATGGATAGTATTGATAGGATCTGGAAGTAAATATCCCTCAGTTGTTGACAATTTGTAAGCACCAAAACCATATGCAGATATTATCACAAAAGGTCCCAACCAATTTGGTTCAAACAATTGTCTTCTCTTTGTCCTATTACATTCTGGGATTCTCTCTCAGCACTAAATCACCAACCTAGAACTCTCTATGTCGGACTTTATGATTATACCCTCTAGCCATTCTCTTATGATAGAATTAAAGGTGATCAAAGGCCTTTTTGATTCTCTTCTATCAATTCCAGTTCTTTCAAGTGGGATATTCTGTATTCTTTATTAGAGATAAGCCCTCTCAAAGAGACCCTCAAGGATGGTAATTTCACTTTGATGGAAAAGCAACTTCTAATTCATAGACAAGAGCATATGGTGTGGCTCAGTTTGGTGTTTTGATGCTTGTTCAATACACCCATAAATATGGATTTATTTGAAGATGTTAATCTCTACCAGTGTCATTAACTATTCATTGCAATATTTTTAGGATGTTTTTGTTAGATGTTTATGCCTATCTATTTCCTTGCAGATAATAGATAGAGGAGAAATTTTATGTGATAAGAAAATTTTCACAGAGATCAGTGACATCCTTATTCTTAAATTTCTTTCACTATGGAAGAAGGGATACCATATCTGCATATTTTGTAGCAGTTATGATGAACTTATGTTCATTTGAAGATGAGGGATATATATGTCTAATTAAATCAAATGCCCATTGGAAAAATGGCCAATGTGCGATGAAAGACAACAAATATCTTGTTGGTGCAAGGATGAGGTTTCTATAGATTTGCAATTTTTTGCATTGCTTTGCAAATTGAACAAAATCTATCTCTATTGTTGGCCAATAGTATCCAATTCTCAAAATGTGAGCGAGACCATTCAAATGTGATCCACATATACTTTCATGGACTTCATGTAAGGCATTGTCTGATTCTTCTCATTCTAAACATATTAGTAAATTATCATTGAGACCTCGTCAATATAGGTCATCAACTATGATAAGGTAACACAAGGATTAACAAATAAGGTTTCATTTTTATTTTAGATAAATCCTCTGGAAGGGTATTTTCTTTAAGGTATACATAGATTTTTCCATATCGGGAGGAGTCATGTCCTACTATTTGGAAAATGAGATGAGAATCGGGATGGTCATGTTAGCACTTGCAATATTTTCCATGGTTCCAAGATTTTTACCGTTGTCTCTGTAATTTTTTCTGGCCTCTGGCTAAAACCCTAGGTCTTGTTGTGTCAAAATTTGGCTAAAACCCTAAACCCTTCAAGACATGTTATGTTTTCAAGTTACTTTTCCAAGCCACTTAAAATTATTTTTTCCATGTGCAGTTTATTGACTTGCATTTATCTCCTAGTCACTTAACCAAGAATGAATATTCCTTTATATCTAGTAACTTAGCGCGACTCTTTATCTCGTGATGAAATGGAATATGCTCTTTTGTCTTGGATATTACGCACAGGTCATTGATCTTGTTAAGTTCTTATGTTGATCATGTGGTTCGCGTTAAGTCACAAGATAAAACCCAAGTCAATCATTCCTTGGGAGATTTAGCGCAGGTCGTTGATGCAATTTTGATCCAAGGGTGTCCACGTAATCTCGCAATGAATTGGTTAAGTACAAATAATTTTTGATATTTCACGCGCACCGTTGATCAAGTTACTTTGAAGTTCTAATCTAGGGTTGGTGTGTGATCTCATAATAGACTCAAGGGTTAAGAAATGATCTAGCAACCTGGTGATCACGTTTATCTCCCAATCTCCAGATTTAACTACAGTAAAGGTCAAGTTAAGTCAAACAAAGTACATGCTTATTCAGAGATTCAACACAAATTGTTGATCGAGTTCTATTTCTGACATGATCATAGGGTTGACGTGTGATACCGTAATGTAACTTGAGTTAGGCGAAGTATTCAACGACTTAAATTTTCCTTCAGTCACTGAATCTCTAGATTTTAATCATGGTTAAGAAAGGTAAGTCAGAGTTCAAGTGGAGTTTTCACAGAGGGATCATGGTCATTGATTCAAGAAAGATCTTGTAGTCTATGCATAATCTCCAGATTTAACCCGAGTAAAGGTAAACATTCAGAGACTTTGAGTTTCTTTCAGTTGTGCAATCTTTTGATGAACCTAAGTCAGGATGAAGTTAAATTCAAGTTTACCATGGATAGATCTAAACTGTTGATGCAATGTTGATCATGTGGTTCACATTTAATCTCACAATGAAATGGTCAGGTACATATATGTCTTGAGATTCAACACAGACCGTCGATGTAGATCTAATCCTGTGGCTGGCACGTGATCTCGCAATGAAATTAGAAAGTACAAAAAGATTCAGTGATGTAGTGCAAGTCATCAATCATGCCTTAATCTTGTGGTGTGCACTTAATCTCTAAATGTGACCCAAGTTAAGTAAAATGTTCAGTGACTTAGAGATTACTCAATCGTTAAATCTCCAGATAGACCTTGAGTCAGGCATGGTTAAGTTTTGAGCCAAGTTGAGTTGCACGGACATGATCTGGATCATTGATTAAAGAAAGATCTTGTGGTTTGTATGTAATCTCAAGATCATACTCATGTTAAGTAAAATGTTCAAAGACTTCTAGATCCTTTCAGTCGCATAATCTCTAGATGAACCCGAGTCAAGATAAAGTTAAGGTAAGGTTTCCAAGGATCAAATTAGAGTCATTGATATGTATTGTTGGCAAGTTGACTTCCTAAGGAAGCATGACTTATTTTGTGTTGTCAATCATGGCAACAAAGTCATGCTTAAGTTTTGTTATGAAAGACAAAATGACTAAGTGTGAAAACAGGGCAGACAGACACATACAAAGATCAATACAACAACACATGTGTTAGAGATCACACTAGAGCATGCATGCTTAGGTATATACTCTATGGTGTATATACATGCTAGATCCAGATGCGCAGAGTACAAAACATCAGTACGGAAAAGTTACAGGCAGATTAGTAGACCTGCAGTCTAGGAAACAAAGCATGGAAGCCGACTACAGTTTTGATCAGCGTGAATGATTTTGTAATGTAATGGCTAAGCGCCTTTAGTTATAAGTTTGTATTAATGTAATTAATTTTTTAGTAAACACGCTTAGGCTGAATTTTCGAAAGCATTGTATATTTTGGTTTAAGGTCGACTAGTGTTATGTTTTGGGTCGCGCCTATTCAATTGTAAACATATAAGTATGTAATGTAATGTTATATTACAGGAATCAATTATAATGTAAGAGGAAGATACAGATGAGTAGTATAATGAATTCAGTAGATGATATATCTCTTTAAAGGAGTAAGAGCATCCACGCATACACAGAACTGATCAGACAGCAGTGTCATTACAGCAGTTCATTTTTGATATAGTGCATATCAACATTCATAGGGTTGTAGCCTTCATCTTATTGGGAAGTGAGCCTAGGAAGTGAGCCATATACCTTTAACAGGGTTTTGTAAAAGACTCCTAATAGGGTCAGACCTTTAACCAGGTCATTGTACTTAATTTTTAAAGATTGCTTCTAACAGGGCAAAGGAACTTTAACAGGTTTATTATACCTAGTACAATATTTGTGGGTACTAATTCCCACTGGAGTTTTCCTCTGATCAAGGTTCTTCGTAATCATATCATGTGCAATGTGTTCTTGTGTTATGTTTCTTTGGATGCTCATTTGATATATGTTTAATTGGCTGAAATATAAGAAATAGATAAACACTGATTCACCCCCCCCCCCTCTCAATGTTTCTAACAATTGGTATCGGAGCTCTGGTCCTCTGAAAG